>JAQQZR010000012.1:18485848-18501531 GCA_030068235.1 Notoglanidium macrostoma | reverse complement strand
AGAGAGAGAGAGATAGAGGGAGAGAGAGAGAGAGAGATAGAGGGAGAGAGAGAAAGAGGGAGAGAGAGAGAGAGAGAGAGAGATAGAGGGTGAGAGAGATAGAGGGAGAGAGAGAGAGAGAGAGAGAGATGATATGAGAATGTGAACAAGAGTGAAAGTCACATTCAAACTAGCTCCAAAGATGTAAAGATATTAAAGCCAGCACGAGAACATTAGACTTCAGAAACTCTATTTGCACTCTGTGTACTCTATTAGCATCCATCCTGAGAATAGTGTGCGTGTCAGCGCTTTTACCTCCTTATAGTATTTGCTGGCGTACTGGTACAGCTGATGGAGGGCAACTTGTGTATTCAGTTTGTCGGTATGGGCCTACAGGACACAATGAACATCATTAAACAGGTGCGCTGGAGGCATTTAGGGTAACAGAGGAAGGCAGAAAGGAGGCACTCTCACCCGTGACACTTCAGCTAAGTGTGTGTTCATGTCTTGGTCGCTGACTGGCACCATGACACGGATTCCTTTGTAGTAACTGTGGGATTGATCCAATGACCAAAAAACGTTAGTCCTTAGCCTTTAGTTGAAAACTAAACAAAGGTGTAAGACAGAATAAGAAACAAACCTTTTTTACACTAATAAGGTTTCTAAAAACTGTTACACTTAAAGACCGTGTAACACCGTGTGTAATCGGAGTTCCCCACCAAAGAAAACGTCTTATTAAACTTGAAAGATTTGAATGGTAAAAAAGAAATCGTGACGATTTTGGATAGAATTAGGATTCAAAATCATGAGAAAACAAGCAGTACTCTTTTCTCGGAGACACTGGGGGCGTGTCCACTGGAACCACGCTGGAACCACGCCCAATCGCGGGACATCACTACGACCTACGAAATAGATGCTAGCAGTTTCATTTGTTCATCCGTACCTTTGAGCCACCAGAACCTGGATCCAGTTCAGAGCCAGATGAAAACCCAATGAAAAGTGTACCAAATTCTTTTATTAAACATGTATATTGTATCATTCTTCTCCAGAAACGGTTCAAAGAAATGACTGAAAGCCCAATATTGACGACATTCATGTCCACAACGAGCGCATTAAAATTTCTGACCCCAACTGTATATGAAAACCTTCCGTCATCCTGTTACGGTGCGACTCTGATCGGTGCCATTTCTAGCCTTTCACTGTGTTTCTGCGTGAAAATATTTTGTATTCCCTCCTATACGACCGACCTCAAGTCCATTACTGACTCCACGAAAACCCTTGTTTTAGTCACTTCACTTAGCGGTCCTTGCTGAAGCGTAAACAGCTGCGTTCTGTCCTCAGTACAAAAGTTATCCTATGATCTCTGGGTAAAAAGATCACTGTGGACAAGCAACACCTTGAAAATGCATCATGAGTGTTTGGACGTTGCCCAAAGATCAGGAGTTCCATCAAGACCTTGAGACATTTAGCAACGCTTTGCTTTATATCAGGAACCAAGGCGTCTTTTACGCGCACACACACACACACAAGGGACCGTAAATAAAACGTCTTCGAATGTACTTATAATGATTGATTCCTTTTTAACACGTCATGAGAATAACAAGACTTACTCATCCACCATCTTTTTGTATGTGGAGATCTCCTTTGCATAGAGAAGTTTGTTGCTTGGGGAGTCCTGGAGGAAACAGGAAAATGTTACTGGACCATAATTACTGGATTCTGTATAGTCCGTCGCGATTCGAGCTCTTAGTGTTTTATACTGATCTAGGACCAGGTCCTCGGCTCAAATCCCGGAAGAGTTCCCGGGTGTGACTCACCCTGCTGAGTTTGTGCTCCGATTTAGTGCAGGCATCCATGAAGGTCTGAGCGATGACCGATAACGAGGCGTCCACCACTTCCGTCACATGGACGTCGAAGATGAAATGAGGGTTCTTCAGAATGTTCACCCAGAACCGAAGCGGGAGACTGCAGAGACAAGGACAGACAAAGAGATGACCTTAGAATACAACCTTAAGGCTGTGAAGCCCTAATCATCATCAGTTCTGGCAGTGAGTGTAACTCCCGACACGCCTAATACGGCTGTTCAGATGAGGAAAGCTGTAAGGGGATTTAATGAATTTGGCTCAGCTGAATACCGATCTAACCGCCTGCAGTCACATAAAAAATTCCGATTACCCTCTGTAAGATAAAAAAACCCCCAAAAATCCATACTCATCATTGAACTGGGTGAATTCCCACTCTACTTTGAAAAGGTCAGATCTTTTCTTCTGCGTTTCTGCGTTGTAGTAAATAAAAGGACGCACGACGTGTAGAGAACTCGCTGAACACTCGGACTGCCAGTACCGCTACCTCAGATATTCTTTAGTACTGGTACTAATACCATTTAGAAAGTAATTACAGCTTCCATCATTGCAGCACAGCAGAAGGACTAAGTGCTTTGATTGAATTTTATTATAAATTAATTTTATATGTATGAACCCATCTTGGAACACTGAACGGGATGCCACTCTTTCTCGTCGTTAATGGCGTACCACTGTCACGTCATCAGCAAACGTGACTCGTTCATGGGTGTAGTTGCTCATTTCCCACCTACTAGCTAGTCACGCCACCAAACGAGGAGTAGTGTGAGGGCTAACACATGCTTCCTCTGAGACCTGTGCAGCCAGAATCTGCATCTTTTCACGTGGGAATGGCGAACTTATATGCGTAAATAAAATAAGCTCAAGCGCGCGTGTTGCTCTGAGTGACTGAGGAGCGAGAAACACCATCGCTTCCAGCTGAAGAGCGCGGCCAGTTTTGCTCTTTTGGACTCCTGGCGACGGATACGATTCTACCTCGGGATCTCTCGACGATAACGCGACCGCTTTCCTGTCGTAGCGCTCGGAAACCCGATGAACAGCGTTACGCTATATACAGTGCTCGTTTCCTTCAAGTGCCGTTTGTATGACCAGAGGTACTGCGTCTCGGTTTGGGTATCAATCGGTGCAGATTCAGTGCTCTGAGAGGGCTGCTCTTGATATGCGCCAAGACGAGTCTTTCAAAGACTGTACTGGTGCGACAGCATGTTACTGTGGATTTCTTGGGCACAGAAATGATGGACTGTGGCCTGGACTGGCGAAAGACTGAGGATTTCAGTCAGAGTGGCTGCCAGCTGGTTGCTCTCAGCACTTTCCCAGGAAGCCGTGGGGACCTGCAGCTTTGTGTGTGTGTGTGTGTGTGTGTGTGTGTGTGTGTGTGTGTGTGTGTGTGGGCGGACTCATCCTCGTGTCTTCTCTGGATGGAGTGAGTGCCGGGGCTTCTGACCGGGTAGCTCAGCTTGGTTGGCTTCAAAGGAGGGATGGATTGTGTTGAGCTCTTCAGGAAGGAAGGCGTTTACTCCTTTACTTTACTTTGATAATCGGTGCCTGGATCCCGTAGGTGCGAATGCGTGTGAGCGTGTGTGGCTGTTTGTCTGTGGTGGACTGGCGACCTGCCCAGCGTGTGATTGGTGCAGACTCTACTTTAAATATAATCCACACTAACCAGCACAATTTTATTCTAACATATAACCTCTCTATTTTTCCAATACGTTTGTGTTATGTTAGTCGGGAATACTAAGCGCAGCTGAACCATGTCCACTGTTTTCATTATGAAAAGATGCACATATAATGAATAATGCATACGGTGCTCAAGTCTCCGTCGACTAAAGAAGTCGTTTTGAACTATGCTTTATGATGATACATTTATAATACATGACCTGTACGGTAAGAGTTTCCGCATTAATGCTATAATACAAGAGATTGACCGGTTTATTAGGTATTAAATAGATGTAGCTAATACACAAGCAAGTCAGTGCATGCATGCAATATTCATGCGAATTATTTCAGACCGCTTTTGAACGGGCTTTATTGTGACTGAGATTTAAAAAAAATAATAATTAGACCGAGACTGTAGACTTTTTAGGGCGTTTTAAACATTTAACTCGGAGCGAATTGCTGCGGTGGACTACACACTACATGGCTTATACCATACGTTCAGCACACTTAGTTAAGGAAGTATGACGAATATCGCTGTCTTGGCTCTATTTATCTGAAAACACTGCACATGGGTGACAAATTAAAGTGAAACCCAGTGTCTGTGCGTGTTAGGCTGTGTTCTGGGACGGGTCACTACAAATCAATACAGAGCTATTCCGATTAATGGGTTTCATCCCGTGAAAACATCTTTCAGAAGAATGGCGTCCATCCTCCAGGGCAGTTCCAGTTCCAGAGACTTGTAGAGTGTGACGAGGTTCACTGAAACTCATACTGACTAACATGCTGCCATCACACGCCTGTAACTAGCTGTGTGTTATTAGCAATAATGCTGCATTCGACTAGAGGTCATAACTCATAATTCCTCACCATGACTGGGGGAAAAAAAGGACCACCAGATACTTCATACTTCGAAGTCAAAAAGTGGAAGAAGTTGACAGGACGCGGGCAAAACCATCACGAGTACAAGATCACGGTCTTTATTTCCGTCAGCCCTTCCTTCGACAATGGACTTTTTTTTAGCAACTCTAGTACGCTAGCGTTACAATAGCGCTACTGTTACTCAGACTTCCCGCCGCGGGTCCTCACGAAGCGGCCGTATGCCTGACGACACGTCGTCGCGTCTCGTCACGACAGAGCGGTGCTAAGCAGATCTGCGCTGAACTGAGCACACAGCGGGACTCTGCGGCGACCACACCGTTCCACAATCGTAGGCTTCTGCTTAAATGTCAGCTCGGTGCAGTCTTTTCATATAACATATTAACGATGACATGTTAAAAACACGGTGTTTGCTCGTGTTTACCAATCAGTTTCTTCACTATTTATGCGTATTTTCACTTCACACAATCGCACCGACTGAGCACCAGTATCGTTCTACCTAGCGAGGGCAAAATGTCGGTATTGTGATAACGCTCCAGACACGACCTCCGTGAACAAGGCTCCAGCACAACGGAGTTACAAAACAAATCTGAAGCGCTTCCTGCACGTGTGCTGCTGCGTGTTTTAAAGCCGAGCTAATAGACACGGGCAGTTCTGCAATTTACATTGGCTCGATGCGTCCCTCTGCGCTGCGAGAGAACAACGAAATAAAAAGAGTGCGTAATAACAGCACAATTAAATTAACCAGGGACATAATTACTATGTTTATTTGGCTGTTTGGCAGATTCCTTTTTAATAGGAACGGTCTCTGCTGGATTAGCAAAACAAAACAAGCACGTGAAGCCAGTGGTCTGATGATATTACTCATCATCCTTATTCACATCGCTCAAACCGGCGCCGGTCTTCCTGCAACCACAACAACTCATCAGCGAGAATAAATAAACACGGAGTTGACATTAATTTATGCAGCAAAGTCCCGAGAGAAGATTAGATACCCGGAATGTAAAAGAGCGGGTCACACTCCTGCAAGATCGCTGAGAGTGTGTAGGAGCGTGGAACGTCTGGAACAATCCCAACTGCATGTCTACACCGCGCCTCGAGCACGGAACCCACAAACGCTCCGACTCGTTTCTGACGTACCTGTTGGTCTTCCAGATGTGAATGGTCTCCTCATCCACGTTTTCGTGTTTTAAGGCCTGCTCGTCTAGGAAGTCGAAAAAGTATTTAATGGCAGGCGGCACCACGGTTCCTGAACAGAGAACACTGCGGAAGAAGTCGTCTACAAACTGCTGCAGCGTGCCCTGAAAACACACACACACACACACACACACACAAGCATAAATGCACTGAAAGTAATCAATGTCTCTACATCTGTATTGTTTGGAGCAGATCAGTGCACTAATGATGTCTAACTGAACATTCATGAGCCTTAATGACACAATGAAAGCCTCACACACACACACACACACACACACACACACACACACACACACACACGCTGATGAGAAAGAGATGTCTAGACAAATTATGACAGCAAATTGCGCAATGCTTGCTTTAAATACTGCTATTATTTTCATTAGAATAATTGTCCTACTTTACGTGTCCTCACGCTACATGTCCTTTATTCAATGACAAATAATTATTTCATTTCACACTTTGAAGCACATTCGGAAAGTATCCGGAAAGAATGATCCACTTTTTCCTCATTTTGTTGCATTTCTACGTAATGAATTTCGATTTTTAGGTTGTCTTTCCCCACCAATATACAAAAATAAATAAATAAATAAAATATAGGGGAAAAAAAAATATACATGCACACAGGCTTTCAGGCTGTTCGCTATGACACTACCACAAAAAAAACAAAAAGAGCTCTGGTCAATCCCCATTTCCACCGATCCTCCTCGAGTTCTCTCTAGGAATTGATTTAAGTCCACTTGTGGTGAAATCACTTCATTGGACACGACTTGGAAAAGCACAACTCTGTTTATACAAAGCCCCACAAGGCCGCACAGCTGACAAGGCATGACAGAGCAACAAACAAGCCCTGATGTGAAAGGAATTGTCTGCAGACCTCGGAGACTGAATTGTGTTCAAACAAGCACACACCTGGGGACAAGTACATAAAAAAGTGCGCCTTTCTGAAAGTTTGAAGAACACAACGGCTTCCATCGTTCATAAATATGGGAGGTTCAGATCCACCTGAACAAACTCAAGTGGTCCTGTGTTGGAAAAAAAGGCGTCTACCTCTGCGGCACTCCGTCAATCTGGCTTCATTCAAATACGCATGATGGAGCACTTGGAGTTTGTCAAAAGGAAACCGAGATTGAACACTTTGACCTGAATGCCATGTGGTACATGTGCAGGAAACCAGGTACTGCTCGTCACCTGGCCAATTCCATTCCTACAGTGAAGCATGCTGGTGGCGGCATCATGGTGTGGGAATGTTTATTAGGATCTGTCAGGATCCAAAAGACTTTTTAAATATCGGCGAGGAAAACCTTGGTTAAAAGTTCTCATGACTTCATCCTGGGCCAAAGGTTCACCTCCCAACATGACGGAAAATGATGGAGACGACCGACAAATCCGTGCGTGTCGATCTTGCATCATGAAAAAGGCCCATGAAAAAGTCAGCAATCAGTGCCGAGGATCCGTTAAAAGAAATCTCGTAAAAGACTACTCGTGCTAAAATGATTATAAATCACGAATGTAGCATCCGTAACAGGGTGGAAGTGCAAGGTAAACATACAGCACTTGGAAATATTTTGGCTGTAACTTTGGGCCTGTAATACATCCCGACATATTGGAGACTTCTGACATTTTACTACTTAGTTATCATACTGTCTAAATGTCAGATCGTCATAATCCCGGCACACTCGATAGAAAGTCATGTTAATCTTTATGCCTTGGGTGTCTAACACAATCATGCACTGCTGCCTTGAAAACATATTGATTTCCGCTGCGTGCTAGACGGACCGGAACACGCGCGGTCTCCGGTGAAGACCCTTCTTTTGTTTTCTTTGCCGAGCTCCAAACCTGCCGGGTGTGAAACGTGCTCTAATTGCCAAATTTACTGCAGTGAAAACATGAATACACATCAGACAGCCAATCACACAGGAAGGCATTTACACAAACTGGGCATGTGGCAGGTTTAAGATTCAGTCCCTTGATGCAAGCTCTAGGGTTTAGGTGTATAAGGACATTTGCCACTGAAGCAGGGAATTGCCACTGAGGCAGGCTCATTAAATCCTGCATTTTGTTTCAACTAGCAAATGAGATTTTCCACCTGAAGATTTGATCTGGGCCACCTTGCGCGCTGAAACTAGTTACGGTAATATCTTCAGAAGATTCTGGATGTGTAAAATTGGATATGTGTTTTGCTGATGTGGAAATGGAGTCTACCTTGACCGAGAGCAGACGAGTGAGATAGATCTCCGTGATGGCTTTGGTCATGGACTTATCCTTAATGCTGCCTCTTTTTGACTTCACGTCATCCAGCTCATCGGCCGGCCTGACCAGATGGAACACTTTATCATCCTCTAGCAGGGCATTTCCTAGGAGGAAAGAGAAGGGATTATGTAGGCGTGCGGTGCAGCTGTTGCTGTGCTTTATCTACATGCTACACATTCACAAGGCTGTGTGTATGTGTGTGTGTGTGTAGATATATAACAAGGTGCATGGTCAACAGCGTTGGATTCTAAAATCCAATCAGACTAATGACGTTCTTGAGCAGAGAACAATTTCCACTTACTCTCCTCATGGTTGTCGTGGTTTTGGTCATATGACTGCTGTGTGTGTAAAACCCTAGAAAGGATTAGCATGGCGCCATCTCGAACCTGCAAGCCAAACACAAACGCACACAGACGTTCAAGCCGTTTCTCGGGAGCCGTTAAACCTACCACGGACACCCTCCTGCCAAAGTGCTACGTCTCTGACCTGGAAATGAGGAGATTTACTCACGTTGTAGTGTGCTAGGGTGTTCAGATGTCTCCATCTGCCCTCTTTCTGCGAGGTCACGTCAAGATCTGACAGGATCTGCCCTGTGGAGCCGGGGCGCCACTCTGTGGAGGGGCAAGAGAATCTTTCAGAGAATCTTTCGGGCTGAAACAAAAAACATAAAGCCTCGAATGCTGAGTTTACTCCGTGTACCAATACTAACACCTTTATTAACTTCCCTCTTGCCACTTTCCCCTTGGGGGGGAACCCTATCACCATCTAAGGGCCACTGTAATACGATACGACTCAAGTGAAGGCTGTTAAATAAGACACTGGAGACCTGAAGGATCAGCACTGCTGTGTACTTCAGGAACGGAGCTCGCCCCCAAGCCTCTGCGGTCCGATGCAATTTGCTTTTCAAAACAAAAAGTCCCGGACGAAGATCTGTAACAAGTAAAATACTAATACTCATGATAAATGATTTAATATTCCATAAATATTTAGTTTGCTTTGCTCAAATTAGGTGTACGGTAGTCAGCTACTTCATCTGTAAGTGACTGCTGACCCTGACTCTCTGACATTACTGTTAGCAAGCTAATGACTCTGTATATGTAGTTCATGGGAGAAAAAAAAAAACAAAAACCCTTCGCAGCAAAAGTGGCCAGTTGTACGATACGGATTCTGTATTTGAGCGAAAGTTAGCGTGTGTAACGGTATCTGGACACAGGTTTATGTGTATGAGGCTTATCTAAGCACAAAAACAGCAGCTCTTGGCCTGTTCTATTGCATCTTTAGCAACACAACCTGATCATCACAGCCATATGTGGTTCTTCCCCAATCTGTTGCCATAAAGTTTGAAGCACACAATTATGCAGGATGTCTTTGTATACAGTAGCGTCACAATTTCCTGTCGCTGGAACTAAGTGGCCCTGAACCTTAGCCAAGGGTGGAGTGGAAGAACTCGAGTGTCCTGAACAGAGCCCTGACCTCAACCCCACTGAACACCTTTGGGATGAACTGGAACACCATCTGCACCCCAGTCCTCCTCACCTAACACCTCACTAATGCTCTTCTAGCTGAATGATCACAAATCCACACAGCCACGCTCCAACATCTAGTGGAAAGCCTTTCCAGAAGAGTGGCGCTTATAATAACAGCGAAGAGGAACTAAATCTGGAATGAGTGTTCAACAAGTACATGTAAGTGTGATGGTCCGGTGCCCAAATACTTTTGGCTACATAGTGTATAGTGTGGACAGGAACAGTCTGGATCTTCTTATAGTCAGGGATCCAGGATGCGACAATCCACTTTGCATCCCTGGCACAAATACGCCACATGAAAGGGGCAGCTATTTATAGCCACTAAGCAATAACACCTGACTACCTGAATTGTGGCATGGTCACCAAACACGCAGAGTAATAATAATAATAATAATAATAATAATAATAATACAGACACATGCACACACTGTCGCAGCCTTACCAAGTGTGACACTGTCCACTTTTGGCCTCTGTGAGTAGGGTAGGTTTTTGTACACCTGCTCAATGATCTTCTCTTTCACCTGAGAAATAGTGTCACAGTCCAGAACCTTCACTGGAGTGATGTCAGGCCCCTCCCCCTGAACCAGCACCTGTAGGGTCTGAAACAACGGAAAGAAGGAAACGGGCTCCTGTCGCTATACACATAGAGAAACATGTTCATATACAGTATTTCTAGCTGCTTGTGAAAGAAAAACATATGCTCAAGGTCATGCCCAAGAAACACCCAGCTCTTACCAGCATGGAGTACTCCACATCATCACCCAGCAGGCCGGTGTCATTGAGCGTGTATTTAGCCTTCTTCACCTGTGCATCTACTGGGCCTTTCTCTATTTGATGTTTAATGGCACGGAAGAGTTTATACAAAGGTTCTCCTGCAGAGTCCTGCGAATAGAAAACAGAATGCAGAATCAGTCGCCTGTTATAAATAAGAAGCGGACTTCACCCCCCGCTTACACAGAACCGGTGGCCTTTATCAGCCACGGTACGAAACGCAACCCGAAATCCTTGTGACCAAGACAGTATTCAGTTTTCACATATGCATGGCTCTGCATTCGTCTTAGTTCTCAACATTGAGTAAAACTCCACCAGAGTCACTCCTGACATTTATTAAATATGACAGTCATAATGTTTAATAAATGTCATGTCTCAAAAGGTTCTATGCTAATAAGCAAGTAAAAAGACTAACCTAATCTAGCAAAGAATATTCCGGACAACCTTTTTTTCTTTCGAAAAGGGCCTGAAAACCCCCACAAGCCATATGCATTACCTTTAAAATATATTAACAGCCACATGGTAATGTATTTTCTTAACATCACACTATGTTGTTTATTGAAATATGGTCTTATATAGTGCTGATTTCAGGCATTATACTTTTATGGTATTGAAGCTGAGACAGCAAGAGTGTTGGTGCTGTGCTGAGGCTTGCAGTACCTTTAGGAACTGATAGAGGCAAATCGACATCCAGTTACACAGCATCCTCTCAACCACCGTCTCTGACCTTGAGATGAAAAATACACGCACACATGCTTATTATATAACCAATAATTATTTGCTCTTTTACCCCTAAATGTGCCAAATGTTAGTGATTAGCAGTTAATGAACAATTATGGAGGAATCAAGGAGCGGGATAATTAGTGTAGATCACTGGCTGATTGAGAATTATAATTAAACTAGCAAAAAGTGGCAGGCCAGTAAATGGCTAAACAGATTAGCGAACACGGCAAAGCCAGAATAAATGTTTATCCAATATAATGCTCATAAGCAATGTTTACTAAAGGTACAGGAAACTGAAAGAAGAGCAAAATGAAGAGGGTTTAATCTCTGTAAACAGAAGTAAATTACCTTAACGAGAATGCATCTTTTGTAGGAGAAAGGCCATATGTTCCAAAATATTACAAATGTTCACACAAACGAGCACTTCCGGCGCAGTCCAGTAGAAGAAAATTGCTAGGGTTTTACAGGGAATGATGGGATGGTGGTAGCTCACCTGCGCAGCATGAGTTTGGGGTTTTTACTCTGCACATACTCCTCCATAAGCCCTAACAGCAGCGTCCTCATGATGTCCGTGTAGTATTCCAGCTTCCCATGCAGGGCCACGGTCAGCAGAGACGCAAAGTACACCTTAGCTCTCGCATTGAAGTCTTGACGAGCCTCCAGGGTCCGGATAAACTACAAAGAGAGAGAGAGAGAGAGAGAGAGAGAGAGAGAGGTTAATCAGTTTAGTTTATTTGTGTTTCCTAGAATAGAAAACCAATAACTGCACCGAATACTGGTGGATGGGGTGTCCAAAGTGTGGTGAGAGTGTCCTGGAAGAGGTACTAATGAAATGTTTTATATGATTATGGAAATTATAACTTCATTTCCAATGTTGGTTTCATACCTTCGAGTAATGTTTGCTTTGATTAGACACATTAAAACCCAATAAGTAAAACGGACGTGATAAAGGTACACTTTGGTGGATTGAGACCATGCCATGGCGAATGGGTTAGTGTACTCCAGAGAACATTTTGGTTATGTTATTGGGTGATTAATGTTTCAAATTTGGGCTACACCTGGTGAGAAAGGAAATGCTAACAACACCCTTTAAAGTTACCGAAAGTGTACCCTGCCCGGAGACATGCTTGGGTTGGTATCCACAGGCCACCACCTGGAGACTGGACTACTCATGTAACATTTATATTTATGGCATTTGGCATTATGAAGAGTGACTTCCATTTATCTCATTTTATACATCTGAACAGTTGAGGGTTAATGGCCTTGCTCGAGGGACCAGCAATAGCAGCTTGTTGGTGCTGGGCTTTGAACTCACGACCTTCCCATCACCACCACTGCACTACCATTGCAATCTGGTTGGGGTCAGTATAAAATGGCAATGTGGAGCCAAGGCACCACAGACACAACATAAGTGCACTTTCTATCATCACTTTGTAGTGAGCTTGATTCGTTGCACAGGGCACTGATTTACCAAGTAAACTCAGAAAAGGTTTCCAGAATGCTTGGGAGCATCTACACAAGTTTTGGTCTGGGAACCATGTTGAAGTCATCCATTGTATCAACAGCTGCCAAAGGTTGTGGCTGGAAAACTGTCTGCCTGTCGTGGTGTAGGAAGCCTTGGAGAGGAAAGCCTTCAAGTTGAAGATGGAAGCCTTCCAAATAACCGAATGCTCTCATGATTCTACTGAGAGGTATAGGAGAGCCAGGAGTGCTGTGGCCAAAGCAGAAGCAGAATTGAAAACTCTGGCATGGGATGAGTTTGAAGAGGCCTCAAACAAGATCTGGTCTCAAGAGGGAGGGATAGGAGCATGCACAAGCACAAGTGTAGGCAAGTGCGGGTTTCTACTGATATTGTTGAGCAATGGAAAGAGCACTTTGACAAACTCCTTGACTTGATCAGACAGAACCGTATCAGGCATGTCCCTCTGGACTAAGACCCCAGGGCAGACCCAGGAACTACTGAAGTGATTATATCTTCCAGTAGGCTTAGGAATGCCTCAGATCCCCAGGACAGGTCTGGACTGACTTTTTTACCCTATTGCCCTGCAAGTGGAACAAAATGAATGAATGAACGAAGAAACAATCGATAAAATTACCATTAAGGTGCTTTGAAATAATTAAAACCACTGGGACGATTTGTTTTAGTAATGGAGTAAACTGTGGGATCATTTGTGTGACTACCTTATTACCTGGGTGTTTATTAGGTCTAGCTCTTCCTCAGATAGCATGTAAAAGCTGTAGCCCAAGACGTGCGAGTGTGCATTAAATGAGATATAAATGAAGTAAGGATTTACTTGCGCCATTAATATAAATCCCCAGAAGGTAATGGCGATAGCTTTGTGTTATAACTGTAATAATGGGATTTAATTATCTGAAGTTGAGAAATGAATTACGCTGTATTTATATTTAGGAAGCCATTCCTCCAGCTCAAAAGACACCAAAATAATTGCTTTTCCTCTTTACTGACAAGGAGGCCTGTGGTTGAAAACTGGATTAGAAGTGGAATGAAGGATTTTGGTGGTGGAAATCCAGTGATCAGACGACTTCATAGTTCATGGGATTAATCTTAGTTGATGGCTATTGCCCCAAGGAAGACACAAAGACTGACTGTCAGAAAAATTGGCTGATACAAACTGCTTTGGGGCAAAAATAAATGAAGCTAAATAACCGAATGCGGTCCGAAATGTGAACGTGTACGTGTGTGAGAGCGTAAACATTGTCGTACAGTGATGAGGAAGGTCTTGCTGTTCAGCAGGTTGGAGAATTGATTGAGAGCCTGTGCCACTGTTGCTTTGCGGGACTCGGGAATATTCAGCTTGCCGGTGATCATGACATCATTGGCGCCGTCTTTTGATGGCAGGAAAAAGACACGGTCCGTGTAGGTCTTATAGTCCAGAAATGGGATGCGACCCTCGCTCAGATCATTCGTGTGGTCCTCCATCTCGATCATCAGATCTGCAGAGAAGCACAGATTTCGCAGTGTTTGCTTAAAGGCTAAAGATAGATGTGTTTTCAAATCATTTTTGGTAAATGGGTTGCGCGTAATGACCTGTGAATTCTTTCTTGCAGCGGTCACGCACACTTTCCTCCAGATTCTCTAACTGGTGCTTCACCTTCTCATACTCCCGCTCTGCCTGCTGGCTCTTCCTCCTTAAACAGAAACCGATTGAGGAATAGAAAGACATAAAGGGCAAATAAAGCGGTCTCGTGCCGACTCCCTCTCGTGTTGCATGTGCTAAAATCGACCAAGGTGGAAAGAGGTTGATTACCTGTAGCACACAATCGAGATCGCGATGATCAGCAGCATTGGAACGATAACCGCAGGGATGATGATCGTATCCAGTTTCACCTCGTACTTCCTCTCATAGTGCACAGAGCCAACCACCCACTCACCATTACCAAACTTAATCTGTGACAGAAAGCAAAGCAACGGGTCAGGGCTTTAATTACCACGCACACAAAGCAAGGCATCCTGGGAACGACTAATGTTGCATCCTATTTCCTGCCACACACCCATTAGGCTACATTAACCCAAGACAAAACATGTGTTCATTTAACAACTCAATTCTGGAGTAACTCGGGTCGTACACCTAACACGAATTCTGACATTTATAATAGTTTTTTTATACAACACATGAAAATGTACGGAATGACATGGAGCTGTGGAGGAGCTGGAAAACCGAGAGCCCACCAGGAGGTCTAGCGGTTCAGATGTCGTGTCTCTCCGCTGTCTCTTGGAGCGAGATCTCGGGGTGGTGGAGGGTGGATCCAGGAACAGCTTATCATCCTGAAGGGTGTTCACGTTACAGGATACGTCGCCCACAAAGGCCTCGGCTTCCTTCGCCGTCATCGCTTTGGAGAAACCACGACCCTGGACAGCATGTTTACACAACAGTTTAAATGACGGACCGATTCAGAAAGGTTCCCAAAGAAATCTTTGTCGGAAATATCTTGCGTAACTTCGATAACTGGATTGCAAGCAAACGGCACAATTGTGAAGACGCACCGTGACAATGATCATGCTGTTTTCTGGGATGACTTTGTTGGGGAGTTCGTTGAAGGTGGGATCTGGGTGGTAATCGAACGGTTTCAGCTCCTCGATGAAGTTGTCCAGCTGGATGAACGTTCTGAAGGACTGGCTCTCGTAGGTCCTGTTCACGGCGGGGGAGAGGAACTGCAGCACGGTGTTGTTCTTACTGTGAGCCTCCTGACTGACCTGAAAGGACAGAAGAACGCCAACAGGATGGAGTTCAAATCGATGTATTTCCACACACAAACACCCACGCTGTGAAAAAAGAGGACCGCTCGCTAGAGCTGCCCTCTGTATTAATCAAGCCGAACAGCCGGGCCCTGTGTTAACGCAGCTCCTAAATGAAAGTGAATTAGATTTCTCCCCTCATTCCCCTTTGCTGCTCTCCAAGTGGGAGTTCACCCACTCAACCCTTACAGCAATATTCGAGAGCACTGTTCAGCCTATACGACACGATCCAATTAAACAGCCATATATATATATATATATAAAACCAGTCAAAGGTTTGGACACGCCTACTCTTTTTCATAGCTTTTTCTTTCTTAATTTTTTGGCTTTCTACGTTGTAAAACATTACTTAATACATCAAAACTATCAAGCAACACGTATGGCATATACTGAATTATGTGGTAAACAAAAAACTAAATATGTTTCATATTTCAGATTCTTCAAAGTCCCCAGCGTTTACCGTGATGATGCAATCGGCATTATCTTACCCAGCTTCATGAAGTCGTCACCCGGAACGCTTTTCAGTGAACACGTGTGCCTTGTTAATATGGATTACTATAGTTGTTCTATAGGGCTGTTTACTGTATT
>JAQQZR010000012.1:18473329-18485748 GCA_030068235.1 Notoglanidium macrostoma | reverse complement strand
AATAACCTTTTATGTCAACGACCGCTCGACTAAGTAAAGAGAAACAACAGTCCGTCATTATCCAGTCTCTTTTAAAGCCATAAAAATAAAGAAAAACATTGAATTAGACGGCGTGTCCAAACAAAAGACGTACGAAAAACTCATTTTTTTCCAGCATGCCTTACAGAGAAACTGTATGGGACTGTTTCAGAGGGGTGTCTAAAAAGGTTCAAAAGCGTATCGTCAGATAACGAAGATTACTTCGGAGAAAACGAGTTTTTTTTCACAAGATAAATGCTTGTTTAATCTTCGTTGCTTTGTTTATGACAGCGCTGGAATTAACTTCCTGCCACAATAAATAACCGAAAGCAGAATCTGAGTGAGAGAAATCTCGCGAAGATTGATTTTAGAAAACAAACAAACAAAAAAAACAATCAACAAGCTTCTTCTTCTTCATCATCTCCAGCAGGGCCGCAAAAAAAAAAAAATCTCGTCTTTTATCGCAATATTTACTCGAGTGATACAGATGGCACAGATGTACCTCCACAGGAGTGTGAAGTCCAGACCATTCATCAGCTGAAGCTTGCACGATGATGGTGGCGTTTTGGATGAGGTCGAAACCGGAGCCCATCACTCTGATCTTTCTTCCACCGCTGAAAGAATCACATGCAAACATAGTGGGATACAAAGATCAGAGCAGAGAATACACACATTACACCACAAGACAGGGTTGCTTCCTGGGTTCAGTGCCGCAAATGAGGGTGCTGTCAAGAGCTTAAATCCGAACAGGAATGTAACTTATATCATTGGAGTCTTGGATCTGAACACTTAATCGGTTGAATCCGATGCAGCGATTCTGTTTTTCTTTACGTACAAGTACATTCAGAGCCCGGTTACACGAGCCTTTTGGATTTGATCCAAAACTGGAAAAAAAAGGGTGGGGGGGGGGGGGTGAGTATAGCATTCTCGTCACTCTTCTTGGCAAAGAAACGGCAAATCAGTGTGAGCTCACCAGTCGAAGCTGCTTCTGGGCTGGTGGTCGGAAATGTCCGGGTTGCTGGAGAACTGGAAGAAGGCAGGCACCTGAATGCTGGTGTGTTTCCCGTAGCGCACAGTGACGGGAAGGGGGTCGGAGGGCACTTTTTCATTCCTGTACTGCCCCACCTTACACGTAATCTGCTTCCCAAACGCCTCACTATTAGAGAGAGAGAGAGCGGGAGAGCGAGAGAGAGAGAGAGGCATCCAGTGAGAAGAAAATGAATTAAGCAAAAATGGCAAGAACAACCTCAAACAAAATTAGTAAAAAGGCAAGCAGCAGAGGAGAAAATTGAGGGGAAAGGTTAAGATAAGTGGGGCATTATGAATGTGGAGGGAAAATGCAAAATGTCTAAGCAGCAAAAGAGAGAAAGAGAGTACGGAAAGGCAAATAAGGTCAAGTCTGCACCAAACTCGGACAGGTTATGAGTAATTACTTTCTTCAACGTCTGCTGAGTCGATTTTTACGCAAGCGTGCCTCTCTGAGTAATAAAGCCAATTACACGACTACATCACCCATGATGCAACACTGCACTCACACTGGGCATGCCACTCCACCCACAGAGATGTCAATGTCGTCTTTAGAAGCCGTATCGAGGTCAGTGCCGGCGATGGTGATGATCGTTCCTCCCGCTCTGGGACCGCGTCTGGGCTGCACCACCTCTGGCTTGGGGTCCTGCGCAAATAATGAGAGTGATGGAGGGGAAAAAAAATTACAGTGTATTGCAACATGTTACACCATTCAGTCTTTTTTTATTTTTTATTTTTTTAAACTCACAGCCACTTGTAATAAGTGGACACATGAAAGGAGGGTCCAATCAAGGGGGACAAAAGGGTGTCTTTCTCTGAAGGACAAGCAAATCTAATCTAATGATCTTACCACTGTGTTGTCTGCTGGGGCTAACATATGCCGTCGCTTTACCTTTTGTGCTCCGTGACATTACAATTCATTTCCTAGTTCTCGTCTATATTCATCCGAATGCATATGCTTTTCAGCAAATTTTAAAAAGCAGGTAGCTTCCCTCAACGCGCTAATGCGATTAGGCAAAGAAAAACGAACACATCCAAAACTAAGCTGATTGAAACATTACAGCCTGCTGTCTAAAAGTAGTCTTAGAGCCTGTGCATCCTGCAAGTGGGGATCAGTTGGGGGCTAATTGAGTGAGCTGTAGCTTAAAAAACTGGCAGTGAAAGACATTAACTCTGTTACCACCTACTCATAACTGTATCATAACTCCCTCGAGTTCCGGTCTCATATCTTCCCCAGGCTGTACTGACACTGAGGCTCTCTCTCTCTCTCCCTCCCTCTCTCTCTCTCACACACACACACACACACACACACACACACACACAGTGTTGTCAGCTCCCTGTGCAAAGCCCTGTGGGAGGGATAGAGCAATGTTAACTCCCTATAATAGTGATGCAATAAAATGTGCTAATACACGAAAATTAGCGTGCGCTGCTAACCTGACAGATAAATATTGCACCATGGGGACAATGCACATCATCCTTCAGCCTAAAATAGGTTCAGTGTCTACTCTGTGGGAAAACAAATGGATTGCCCTTTCATGTTACAATTAGCTGTAATGATACAGCAGGGTGTCCTAGACTATTCCACATTATCATATCATGTGTACATATCAAGAGGAAAGGGACTATTATTTTCAATTATAAGATATTCCTGTTTCATTCTCGAATCAGATTAGCCACAAGGTTTCACAAGGTCGATTCCTTTTCTATAAGTTCAGCTCTGACAGTAGTTCCAGCTTTAGGTCAAATCACATGGTTAAATGCGCTCGTTCTAATGCGTTATTGTTTCTATAGCAACCACATGCACAGGGACTTGCATAGTGCTCCCGCCATACACAGTCTAACAATTGACTATTAAAAATGTGTCACAAATAAAAGCATAGTATCACTGATGATATGAATTTATGGAAGGAGTCTCCGGTGTCAGGGCTACGTAATGGTCAGCATGTTTTCCTCGATGGGAAAGTCTTCCGGGCGGATGACTTGTGCGTTGTGAGGTGACATGACAACGCATTTTTTTTGTCTTATTAACTTCATGAGAGAGACAAGTGTTAATAGGAGCTAACTTGTTCTGCAGCTGTTCCACAATATTAAACGTAGCTAATTTCACCGGCTAATTCTTACTGTATAATCGGAATAAAAGACTTCAGGACTTCATGCTGCTACTGCTCCCTTTGTTTATTTTTCTAGAACAGAATGCCCCATTTTGTATAATTCCCTATAAACCCATTTTTTTTTTTAAAAAGTGGAATGTTGTGTAAAATGTAAATAAACACAGAACGCGATGATTTGCAAATCATGTAAACCCATATACATTGAAAACAGAACAAAGACAACACATCAAATGTTGAAACTGAGAAATTTTTATTGTGTTATGAAAAGAATAAGTGCCCATATAAGATGGACTGAGGCAAAGTGGAAAACTGTCCTTTGGTCTGAGAATTTTATCACAATATCACAATTTTAGAGTCTTTTAGGAAATCATGGATGCCGTGTACTCCGGGCCGAAGAGGAGAGAGACCGTCTGGCTTGTTATCCGTGCACAGTTCAAAAGCCAGCATCCTGTCAGATGATGTAAAAATATGAAGAATGTGATGGTATGGGGGTGCATTTGTGCACATGGCATGGGTAGCTTACACATCTGGGAAGGCACCATTAATCCTGAACGATATACAACAAAAAATACGACCAAGCGGACCTTGAACTGTTGAGCAGCTGAAAACCTACATGTATATCAGAATGGGATACAACTCCTTAGCTCCAAAACAATTCCAGCGTGCCGTTAAAGAAGACGTGATACAACACGGTGGTAAACATGCCCCTGTCCCAACTTTTTTGAAACGTGTTGCTGGCACTTCAACTTCATAATGAGCATATACTTCCCAAAAAACAATATAATTTCTCAGTTTCAACATAGTATTTGTTCGATTTTCACTGAAAAATAGGTTGACATGATTTGCAAAACGTCACGTTCTGTTTTTTTGGAAACAGGGTTGTACGTAATACTACCTGATCAACTACATGAGGCATGCCGGGTGACATTTGTGACTCACCCGGTAAGTAAACAAGACTGAGGATTTGCTTCTCCTCTCTCCTTTGACCTCCACCTCCACGAGTCCTTTATGCGGGCCTCGGTGGATCACTCGACCAATTTCACACACGACGCTGCGAGCAAGAAGCAGAAGTTAAGAGTTATTTTCCCATCTTGATCTATAGGTATTTTCTCTGCGGTATGTCTAAAAGCGCTCCGCAGGAAAGCAGACGAATGATGCAACCAGTGAGTCCTGATGCAGCGGTCCCGCATTCAACTCTTAGTGTTTTACTCTACAACTCCGTGAAGCAGATTCCACCTGGAGAGACCTACTGAAGCCTCTGGCTCAAAGTGCTGTGAATGTGTATGCACCATGCTGATGCCAAATCCTGCTGAATAATGCCTGGAGCTCTCTCTCTCTCTCTCTCTCTCATTCTCACACACACACACACACACACACAGTCCTCGGGACTTGAGAGGCTTGTTAGCAGCCAAGCGAACAAAAAGCCGGACCACCCTCGGACATAAGCAGTGTAAGTGAGCTTAAAAGCTCAGTGTGGGATCACGCTAGCACGTCCCAGCTCGTGGTTATAGGACAGGTTAGGGCCAGCATTACTGCTTCGGCTTTCAATCTTTTCAGCCGCCACTTTGCTTTCCTTTCAGCTTAAGACTCAAATATTGAATACGATTCCGAGGGTTTAGGAAAGCGGAGCTGATGTGAAAAAGTGAGTTTCATGAAACTTTACGAGTCGCACTGTGTTACACAATGAGTTACACAATGCACTGCAGTGACGAACACGCTTCAGATTTGCTGCAACATCCCTGCGCTCCAAAAAACCCAGCACACTCCAGTCCCTTAGAAAGGAAGTCTGATGTTTGATACAGAAGCATTATGATTGTATCTGAAACCTCACCTGGTAGACACGGAGTATTTCTCCTCCTGGTGGATGCAGGGAACTCCTGCTACGGAGATGCTCTTGATATCATTCTTGTGAATGCCTAAGTTAGAACCTGTAATGGTGACCGAGATGCCTCCCTTCAGTGGACTGTAGCTTGGACTTATCTAGAAGGAAATGAAGACAAATGGAGCATTAGTAGAGTAAGTTCCTACCACTATCAGTCCTACACTTTGTACTTGACACTACAGGGCAAATAAAAGCTAATGTCGTAGCACTGAACTACACTAAAGAGCAATTTGTCTGTTATACTGTTGCGACTATAGACTAAAAGGTCAAGGTTTGCCAAAATGGTCTTTTCGGCCAATACAACATGAAAAAAGTGGCTTTAAAAATTGAGCTAATAAAAGTGATAACCTGATTTGGGGTTTTACTACTTATACCATCTATGTTATTGGTACACAGTATTGGAGTGGAACTCACCGCTGTGATCACAGGGTCGGGGCATTCCTGCTCCTCATCGCTGGGACACAGTTTATGAAACACACAGGAGCGTGACCGAGCACACCATACACAATTGTACTTGAAATCCGTGTTCTTACACAGACTGCAGTCCTCCCGGCCCAATGAACAGTTATACAGCGTTACTACAGAAGAAAACCCAACAATTCATTATCGTACACTTACCATAAGATAAATACCACCAATTATAGCCAAGAAAATATGTACCATTTAGTGTGCTGTCAATCTTCTTCTCTGTGTGCTTGTCTTTAATGTGGAACAGGATGCTGGTCTCCTGAGACCTGTCATACGAAAACTAGAGAAAACGACAAACGTGGTCATTTATCGATTGAGAAAAATGATCCAATATTACATATCTGTGAGTGGCAAAAGTATGACAACCTCCAGGATGAGCTCATAATGTAAAGGTGAAATTAGACCCGGGTGTTCTGATCTTCCCTATGCGTGTTCGTGGAAATGTAGCGTGGCATGACTGAGGACCACGGGAAGAGAGTTGTTGATGCTCATCAAGCTTTAAAAGGTTACAGAGCCATCTAGGGTTAACCGCCAATCCACAGTCAGAAAGAGGGAGGAAATTAAAGACCGTTGTTACGCTCTCCAGAAGTGGTCAACCAACAAAGATCACTCCAAGAGCAAGCTGTGTAATAGTCCGCGAGGTCCCAAAGGATCCATAAGCAGCTAAAGACCTCTCTCCCGTTGGCTAATGTTAATGTTCATGAGTCCGCCATCAGGAGAACACTGAACTAAACGGTGTGCGTGGCACGGTCGCAAGCAGAAAGCCACTGATCTCTGAAGTAAACACTGCTACCCATTTACAGTTTGCTAAAGATCACGTGAACAAGCCAGAAGGTTACTGGAAAAATTCTGTGGATGGATGAGACCAAAACTTTTTAGCTCCAATGAGAACGTTTCTGGAGAAAAGAAGACACTGCATTCCAGCACAAGAACCTTATATACTCCGTTCTCTCCGCTGTATGTCACTATACAGTTACATTTGAACGGTCGACTTTTTTTTATATCTACTTTTCACAAACTCCCCCTCTTCTTGGGAGTGCATCTGCAGCGAGTCAAACAGAGCTGAAGAGAATCGATGCTCCAGGCCTGTTCTCGTGGTGCGCTGCTACACGCCGCTTCCCTGCCACACTCGGAGACGTTGAAAGTCAGAGAGTCATTTGATGCGAGGAGCTGTGAAATAAGCTGCGCTTTAACCAACAGGGGGTGCAGTGATTCAAAAGTCATGCTTTCACTACAATGGAGGCATGTCCTTCACTACTGAGTCCAGATCAGTTTAACAGTTTTTACTTTACTTCAGCTAGGATTGAAAGCAGGTCTCTTTCAACAACTCTTTTGACCTAAATCAGCCACTGGTTTGTCTTTAAGGGAGCTTTTCACATCTATTAGTCTGGTTACGGAATCTGAAATCGATACTTTTGGTTCGTCTTTAGTTTGGTTTGTTTTCTCTCTGCACAAAATTGAACAAGTCAAAAAGGGGATTTAAAAAAAAACCCCATAAAAACGTCGTTCGTAGGGCCGAAAACACGTGTATTAAACTCCTTTGTGTATTGGGTAGAAATATGACAAGAGAACATAAACAAATCTTTGCCATGAGTGTGTAAAAATCATTCTCATGCAAGCATAAAGAACACAGAGATAATTATAGAAATTACTGTTTTGTGTCCGTCACACACACTGTTTAGGTTCTCTGTTCGTAAGTCTAAATCTCCGGAATGCGTCACATTTCCGCAGCTCTGTCCTTCGGCTGAGTTTCTAGCTTATAGCTCAGCTCAGGTTTTCATAGAAAAAAACAATCATCCACAACCCGGATCACATGGCATGCTTGCTTCACTTTGGGCCAATTCAGGACGGAATTGCTTTCTCACTGAATCGAACCCGTGCCGAGCGGGCGGAAACATACTCGGAGGAAAGCGCTATCCGCAGACTTCCACATGGCCGTGATTGGCTAGTGTCGCTGTGATTGACAGGGGAGAGGGAGTATGCCTCTCACACCCAGAGACATATTTTCTTTCAGGGATTTTCAAAATTCAAAACACTTTGGGATGATCAACTTACTTGTCGTTAAGGAATTAATTATACTGGCGCATTATGAGTTATATAATTCTTAACACAATTACCAAGGTGACCTGCCCAAGGTTAAACTCTCCCCTGAAGTCAGCTAGGACCGGCTCCAGCTTCCCTACGACCCTCCTAAATGGTAGAGATAATGGATAAACTGATGGATTTTAAGTAAATCTAAGCTCATTATCCTGTTCCATCTTTGTACAGTTCTAACTTCCTGGCAAAAGCAACCAGGTTTTTGGCCTGAAATATCCTGCCACGGTGCCACCGATCGTCACAGGATCCCCGTGTTCTCTGGTTTTGTCCGTGATGACTTTGTTTGCAACATTTACTCCAAACGCGCTTTAGGCATTTTGCCACATAAGGTACGTTTCATTTACCAGAACAGACTATAATTCAGAGAAAGTCGTTCTTCTTAGTATGGGTTTGTTTGTTTGTTTTTTAAGCTCGGAAAGTAATTTCCCCGACAGTTCGAAATTTTCAGCGGGTGTAATTTTATACGGTCCGTGTGCGTTATTATATAATGACGGCCCATTTCATGAGCTCATTTCGAAAAAAAAAAAAAAGAGGAATTGGAAGCGTTCAGGTTTTTAGCTGATGAAGAGGCAAAACTGGGTAACTTTTGGCAATAATAATAATAATAATTCAAACTTCAGTTTGAGTTAAGGGAATCATAATATATTCAGAGCTCCAGTGGGTCAAACTAAGTAGAGCCACTCTGACAGAATAATGATATCCCTGGAGTAGAGGACCTAAGTGACAGCCAGCTAGAATACTAATGACCAGAACAATCAATCACAGGTTCAATATCAACCGTATTGCCTACATATACAGTGGCACATACTGATAATTGGTGTGTGGGGGGGAGGCATTTAATAATGTAATTACAAGTGTGTGTGTGAGTGAGAGAGAGAGAGAGAGAGAGAGAGAGAGAGATCAGTCACAAGCTCAGTTTTACTCACCATGTATCCACTGAAAGAGAAAAATGGACCCTCTTCAGTTTTCACTTCATCTTCAAACTGTTTCATTAGTTCTGTACCGATGGTAAACTCTCTGCCCTGCAACAGCAACAGTACACAGGAATTACTACTGAATTAATACTGCATGCGGAGTGTAAGAGTGTGTGCGAGCGTACACATAGCACCTGTTTACACCGACAGCTTCAATACCACACATCTAATATTGAGCTGATGAATTACTTAGTTTTCAACACGGAGAGAAGCGGCAGCGGATATGTCGTAGGTGTTCAGTAGGGCTGTAGAAGGCCGTGGTATATAATTAACATCCTCGTTAAACTCTTCAGCGAACCTTTGTGCCCTGTGGGTGGGGGCGGAGTCATGGTGGGGGCGGAGTCATGGTGGAAGAGACCACTCCTATCAATCAATAATTACCACCTCTTTGACAGATGTACTCATACTGTACATGTAGTTGTGTGTGTGTGTGTGTGTGTGTGTGTGTGTGTTTGGGGGGACATGTTTTTATACCCTTTTGAGGACCAAATGTCCTCACAAGGATAGTACGTACGATCTGGCAATGTTGGCCTTGTGGGGACATCTGGCTGTTGGTATTTTTTGAAAACAAAAATAATAAAAAAAATAAAAGAGCCAAAACGTTTCCTATTTTTACTGAGGTTAAGGTTAGCTTAGGTTTAGGCATCGCATTAATTAGCTGCATTAATAATTATGGAAGGTTTTCACAAGGATAGTATGATAGACGTGTGTGTGTGTGTGTGTGTGTGTGTTTGCCACCCTTCACACATTTGAGTAGGAGCTAAGCATGTTAACAGCAGAACGGAAAAATATTCTTCTTATTTACTTCCCTGATTAAAACGTAAGATGATCCAGTCGACACGTGGATCCGGAATGATCGACGCTTGAAAGATGCGCTGATGTTGCGCTCTCGTTTTCCGTCACGGTACAATTTTTTAAGTTTGTTGTCAACGTGAACTAAAATCTATCAAATCGTGTCTGACATAACTTTCATTAAATACGTTTATTTATGGCTAGCATTAGCTTCCATATTTATGAGGCATGTCACGGGAATATTTCATACAGAAATAAAATATTAAGCAAAAGGACCCAGCATGGATGCTGAAAGAGAAAGATTACAACTATAAAAAAGGAAAATTAAAATCGGCCTAGAATGAAGCGTTGAATCTAACACTTTACAAATAATGTTGATGGTGATTATAATTGTACGGTGATTTAAAACGCTGTTTGTTCGCTTTGTTCTCCTGCACTACAGTCACACCATCTACTCCTCGGAGTATTTGTGTGTGTCTACGGGGTGCTTTATGGGAGCTCATTTGCAAGGGGAAGCAGAAAATGTGGTTCGGTCTTTCAGCTCCATTAAACACATCCTACCAATAAAAACCTGTCTAACTATAAGAAAGTCCATCGCAAAAAAAGGAAGAAAAAAAAAGAAAAAGACATCTTAGCAGGTCGTAATATCTTACACGTCTTCCAGAAAGATCTAGCGCTTCCCGTCAGGAGATCACCAAATCCGAGATTATCACATTAAGAAAGTCCAGAAGATAATCTGACGAAGTCATTTTCTCCTCAAATTCAGTTTCGACGTGTTAAGAACGATATATTTATACTCACCGCACAGACAAAAAAACATGAATCAAAAGCTGTATTTGTTATAACTTGTTTAAGTACTCGAGCCTATAAAATGCCTCCTGAACAGAAACGTCTGTAACGTTGCAGCGAATTAAAATTCATTTATAGTTAATGTTTATTAAATCACATTAAAACACAACTCCAAAAGATTAATGGCTTCCTTTTATACTTCACTCCTGATGAATAATTCTGCTCTTAATGCCTTAAAGTTCAGGTTTTTAATATTTCCATAATAATTATTTATCTTTGTGGTGACTGCGGTTCTCCTGCGACGGTCCGGAACACTGACCTTTTTTACATTCGATCGGTATTTTGACTCAGAATGCTGTTCTTTGACTTATTGTGAGATCGGAGATGCTTTCCTGCTCACTGTCATCTGAGTTGTCGTAGCCTTCCTCCGACCTCTCTCATCGACAAGATGTTTCCGGCGACAGAACCGACGCCCCCTGGATGCTTTATGTTTTACGTATGGCTGTGTGTAAGCTCTACGCTCTATGTGAGATCAACAGTTTCGGAAATACTCAAACCAGCTCATCGGGCACCGGCAACCAGGCCGAGGTCAATTTTTTCCTCGTTCTGCGGCGCCGGACCTGTGTGCAGGATTTGATGCATCGTGCTCCTTCCATATGATTGGGTGATTAGATAAGGGCATGAGGAAAGGCGTTTGTCGCATTCAGGAATAACTAGACGTCGCAGCTCACCTTGTAGGGCTCCAGATTTACTCCTTCAAAACTGATACGAGTCCTGTATCCCACTGGAATGAGGATGGGATCTGGGTTTTCAAAGCGTGGGCATTTCTTTGTCTGAAACACACACACACACACACACACCTTAATTATGCCATTTTTGCCGTTCCCTGTACGGCTACGTAAACAACCTCAACGAAGTATTTCGAAACATTCACGTCTATAATGTATTCCAACTTCCAGTCTGTTTATACCTATATAAAACATCCAAATAATTCATGTGTTTTCCTTCCAGCTTTTCCTGATCCATCACGCTTCATTATGCATGCGTATCTCTTCCATTTATAACTACACCTTGGCCTTGTGACATAATCTGATCACTCAATGCACAGTAATCAATCTCCGGATGCTAACAGTTACCCTGTGCAGATAAATGATTAAATGGGGTTTGGTAGTTTTCATACCTGTCTGTGCTTGATAATATTTGGCCCCGTTTCAGCATCATTCATATCCGAGCACGTGTGATCTGCAGTACTCCACTGACACGCCCACGGTCTGCTCACACACGCTATACATCTAGGAGCGAAGCGCAGAACAGCGAATAAAACGCCCAGACAGAACCAGAATGAAGCATTAACGCCAGTGCTCCGTAATTACATTTTTTTCACAGAACACGCTTCGTTTCAATTCCTAGGAAACAATCGTCGGGGTGCTTAAAAAAAACGAAACAAACGGAAAAAGTATAAGGGGAAAAAAAAAACAAACAACAACAAAAAAAAAAAGACTGACTTTTGCTTGTGATGAATGAATAGGAAACTAAAGCAATTTCCTGTTCCTGGTATGGAGGTGGAAGAAAGAAAAAAAAAAAAGGAGCAAATTCAATTCCAGCATCATTCATGCGTGACGATTTATGAGTAAAAGCTGGGCTTATTCGTATGGACGCTGGTATTCATTATGCACACGTGCGTTTTGTAACTCGGTGTCAGCACAAAACAACGACACACTCGCTGACACAGGGAGAAGAGAGAAGAAGCGCTCACGGAGTGTTTTCTGCTTTGCGCACTGCTGCTGAACAGTCGTAGAACTCGTAGTCGCGGGAGGCCACCTCCACGCTGTCGTTCAGGAAGATCCTCACCGGCACTGCGACCGAATCTCCACACAGGGACAGAGAGCAGAGATATCTCAGTATACTCACTACAGCAAACAGTCAAGCTTGGGAACTTTCTGATACTTGCGCATGACATACTGTATATACTAGCAGTCAAAGGTTTGGACACGCCTACACTGTTTCATAGGTTGTTTTTTTTTGCTTTCTACGTTGTAAAACATTACTGAATACATCAAAACTACAAAGCAAGACGTACGGCATATACTGAATTATGTGGTAAACAAAAAAGTGTAAAGAAAAACAAAATATGTTTCATATTTCAGATTCTTCCAAGTCGCCAGCATTTACCGTGATGATGCAATCGGCATTATCTTACCCGGCTTCATGAAGTCGTCACCTGGAATGCTTTTCAGTGAACACGTGTGCCTTGTTAAT
>JAQQZR010000012.1:18450429-18471756 GCA_030068235.1 Notoglanidium macrostoma | reverse complement strand
TTTACTGTTGCTCTCAAATGCATTAAGAAGGAAAGAAATTCCACTAATAACCTTTTATGTCAACGACCGCTCGACTAGGTAAAGAGAAACAACAGCCCGTCATTATCCAGTCTCTTTTAAAGCCATAACAATAAAGAAAAACATTGAATTAGAAGGGGTGTACAAACTTTTGACTGGTAGTGTGTGTTGGCATTATTATCCGTGCGATCATAAAAATCTTTATTAAAAATCCCACACCTGCGCCGTGTCGAAGCAAATCTGTCTCAGCCTTTGAATTTCTGGCCCTGATTTAGTTTTTTTCATTGCATTTATATGTGTATTTGATTTTTTATTTCTATTTTCTGTCTTCCAATTTCTAGCCCTGATTCTTTGCATAGAAGTTTCTTTATCAACCATTTATTTTTTTTTTAACCTTTGAATTTTTCGCACTCATTTTAAAAAGAAATTATGTATCTGCATATTTTTTTGCCTCTGAATTCAACTCTTCAATTTTTCCATGTCATTTTCACTTTCATTCATCAAATGATATAAAGAATTTCATAAAAAAAAAAAAAAAAAAAATTTCAAAATCAGATCCCTGATTAAACATTCAGGATACGGAAAAAAAAAAAAAAAAAAAAAAGCATAAATTTTTTATTTATTCCAATTGATTCACTAATGAATTTTTCACTTATTCTTTTGCAAGATAATTGATCATATTTCTGCGAAGAAACAGAATGATCCGTCACTAGAAGAACGCAATTCAGAGTGCCTATATTATATTTAGTAAATATGTCTAGAAATAGGCTGAACGGTCTTATATTTATGTAACAATTTAATAAAGTGAAATATCACAACTTTTCCTTTATTTCAGATATCTTCAGTTGCCACGATATCATTCTTTGTGTTTTGTGATGAACCCGAGGCCAAGGTAGCTCAGCAGTGGAATGAACACAAAAGCTCACGCTTCCCGTGACCTTCCCGTGACGTTCATTACTCACATGTATAAACAAAAGCACTGTGGAAGCTCTGCTCTGTTTTTCACACACGCTTTTCTACTACTGGCATTTCACGAGTTGTTTACATTGCCGGTGAAACTCCACTGTCAATCATTCTACGATCTGACATGCCCACACGGGGCCGTATTCAGAGTTGCATGCGCCTGGCGAGGATTAAAATGAAACACACGACAAAACAAGAACCAGCGTATTTCCTTAAGTCTGCATTTTATATTCCTTTTTTGTTCCAGGGTTAAAGGCAGGTGTTTGTGTTTGCAGTCTAGATGCTATTGAAAAACACTGCAGGTTGTCTATCTGTCTGTCTTGCGACTATTCCGGAAGTAGGTGTGAACTACACGCAAGTGAAAGCCGTACCTGCGTAATTGGTTTAACGTGAAGAAATCCTGACACGTCCGTGGAAATATGTGCAAATCTTAAATATTAGGGAATTAGAATACATGTCAAGTTACATTTACGTCGGAGACGGCATCCCCTCGCATGAATTTCACACAGCGCTGTCACCACCACCTCACCACTTCGGGTCGTGTTACCTCTTCTATATGGACATACCGCAATGGAAATAAAAGGGCAGGCTCATTTATGAACAGGTTGCCAAGAATTGCATCACTAAAAATGACATTATGACTGAGCAGAACACGGGCCCTAAAAATTGACTCGAAAAATGAGCTGGGTTGCGCAACGGGGGTGGCGTGGATGGTTTAGGGGTGGATGGGGGTGGCCAAGGGTTTGCCAGGCCACCCCTTAACTCCACCACTGAGAATGTGAGAATGCCTATTGTGACTCAGATCCTGAAATCTCCCTGTTTTTTCCTTTCAGTTAGCTAGACAACGCATAAAAAATAAAATCCACAAATGAATAAAACACGCCATCACAGATAATACGTCATTCAAATAGTCACAGAGGAAATGTGCTCAAACAAACACTTTTTCCAAGACATCTTTTATAAACCAAGTGTTAATTAGTGTATATTCTGAGTTCTATCATAGACTCTGTAATTTCCCGTTGCACATCGTTAGAGTGGTACCTTGGTGTGGAGGTGTAGGAGGAAGCCGATTAGGGGGAGGCAGGTTGCATCTGACCATCGAGTCCACCATGGTAGCTTTACTACTGGACGAACCGATTGTGCAGTGGATCCTGTCAAAGTCTCTGATGCCGGGAAGCGACGGGATATTGATCTCCACCTAACGTGGGACAAGTTGAGAAGTAAAATTTACTACATTTACATTCCAGTCAAATATAAGCTTGTAGCGGACGAGAACGCAAATGTGAATACAGAAGATGTTTGCGAAAAGGAAAAGTCCGACACTTGTTTCAAACAGGAGTCGGCATGGTGAAATATTCATTCACTCATTCATTCGTTCATTCTTCTGCAGTAACCACTGAATCCTGGTTAGGATTGTGGTGAATCTCAGGAATACTGGGCTCAAGGTGGGGGAATTCATCCTGGATGGAACTCACTATGCAAACACACACATATATAAATACCTAGGAGCAATCAGCCATAACCAATCCACCTATCTGTGGTAACAGTACAGGGAGAACATGTGAAGCTCAAGTAACCCAAATTCAAGATCCAACCATAATGATGAAATTTTCAGCGCTCTTGTATAGGCTGAAAATGACAATCAGTGTGAAAAACTGTGGACCGTGTCCGATTGAAATGTCATACGTCTTCATCCAAGCACATAAGTGTGTTAAAACTAAATCCCACCTATTAGAAAAAGGCTAATGAATGAACGCCGCATATATATTATTTACTCTATTTATGAAGCACCTCATTAATCAGTTTTTAAAGGTACCGAAACTAAATTGGATGAAACCAACACTGATGTGTTGCACATGTTACGTGCAAAGGAAGAGTGCGGCGGATTCTGCTACAGACCAGCCAGAAATTACATTTCAGCCATTGCTTAAATGAGGATTCTCTGCCTGATTTGACGAATGCACTTGAAATTAAGAGTTATCTATGTGGGAATAAGTTGTTTAAAAAAACAAACAAACAAAAAAATCCCCAGCTTGCGCCGTACAAGCAACGGGAAAAGAAAGTAATGCAGATAAATGCATCTGCAAATACATGTAATAAAGCTTGCTATAATATAGGCGTATAACTGAAGGTTATAGGAATAAATATGAACTATGCTCTAGGCTTATTTCCACTTAACTAAACTGCAATAATATAAGACGATAAAGTCTTTGTCTGTGGCCGCAATAATAAAGTACAAACAATAAGTACTGAGTAAACACAATACTTATTGTTCTGCTAACTCAGATTAGAAAGCTGCATTCGCACGCATTACATTCATCCTGTACGTTCGCCATATGGCTTTATTGTGCAGCGGCCTGGCAGTCGCAGTGGATCAGCACGCTCGGCTTTTATAATGATTTTTTGAGAAAGGAAGTTTAAAAATAAGTGTGGTAATTACGTCTCTGACACCTGCACAGTTACCTGCTGGGATCTCTTGCAGCTGAGGTTGGGAGGATGGAAGGAAACTATTTTAACGCACTGCTGTCTGGGGCTCCACAGCCACCCATTCTTCTCTTCAGCTCGACTGCACTCCGACCTCCTGGTACACCTACAGAACGCACAGATCTCAGTCTACAAGTCACCATGGAAATTTGAGTGCTACACAATCACTACCTAGCTCAACGGTCAAGCTCATGCATCACATCCGCATATATCGTATTGATGCGGTAATAAAAGATGCACTGACGGGCATATCACCTGGCAATATGCATTGCTTTTTGCAATCTATCGTAAAAATAATACGCTTTCACTTTGCTCCATTTTCAGTTTCACTCTGGCCCTACTCATCGACCACTTTTAAGAACATGTTACTTATTAAAAGATATTTGCTATTAAAGATATTAATGGATACTTCCATTTCTTTGCCTTAAGAAGCTCTTGGTTTGCTTTCTCGGTATGCTTTGGGTCATTATCCATGTGAAGCACTGCGAAACTATCAGTTTTCTAGCAGCATCTAATCTGGCCTTTATGGGTGTTACTAGTGGTCTTGATGTAAACATACATGCATGAAGGTGTCTCTTGATTGTAGACTTTGACAATGATGGGTCTACCTCCTCGAGAGTGTTCTTTACTTGGCTAAATGTTGTGAAGGGTTTTCTTTAAGAAAGGAGTTCTGCAATCATCCACTTTAGTTGTCTTCCGTTGTCTTCCTTCACTTGCATCAACACTTCTTTGGACCACATATTCAGTGAACAGCTACCAACTTCAAATTCAAGACTTAGAATCCATTCAGGAATCTCCTTAATCGGCCATGGCTCTTTGAGGAAACTGGCCATAACTAGCCATGAAACCGCTTATCAATCAATCTTTCTTTTCAGTCTGTGAAAACGGAGGGACGGAACGGCTGCGATTCCTAAAAGCCGAATGCAATATTTTGGTTAAATGCCTTGAATTGAAGCTGAAAGAATACACTTCAATCACATCTTCGCTGCTATATTTCAAATCCATGGTGGTGTACAGAGGCAAAATCCTTGAAACTGTGTCACTGTCCAAATATTTATAGAACTGATTATATGTATTTTTATTCATTTGTCATTTTTGTAGCCAAAATGACTTGAACTAAGACAGGATACTGTCTGAGCGGTTAAGGGATTAGATTAAGGGTCAGGCTGAAGACTCCAGAGCTGTCGCTCTGACAGTCGAGGGATTTGAAAGCACAACCTTTGGGTTGCTAAGACAGAGCGTTAACCACTGCTGCGTACGTATTATGTCAAAACAGGCTTTTCACAGTTTTTTTTTTTTCCCAGAATATATAGAGTATTAAAAATGCCCAGTATTATACGATCTTTAGATTTAAGTCTTGATCTAAGAGCAGATCTACATCATCCATGACATGTATCCATGTTTATCCACCTGGCTATTTTTCCGATTTATGTCTGGGCAGCATAAAAGCCTTTGCATTAGACATGACATTTAATCATGAACAGAGATGATCGATAATCCTCACCTGCCCTCCAGGACACACCAGCCACAGTAGGGGTCTTTCTGGGCCACGCAAGACTTGCAGTCAGTCTTCTGGTGGCACGATTGCACTGGCACCTTAGTGATCTATTTATCCGGTAAGAAACGGTGAGAAAAAGGGACTTATTCTAAGCTAAGCCTCTTTTTTTTGGATATCATTATAAAACTATACCTGCCACATTAGTAGGCAGTGTACATAAAAAAAAAAAAAATAAAAAATAAAAAACACAGACATTAGTGCACATTTCTGCAACATCAAACATCACCTACGGGCAAAGAAATGAACTCCTTCACAAACACAAACAGACTTAATGCCTTGATAAATGACTTCAGTGCAGGCACCTTTTTCTCCGTAGTGATGTATATGTGACTCTGGGTCTTGTCGAGGAAAAGATTCTTGTTCACGTGCTCGCCCATGGTGTCCCCAGGAACCCTGTTGTACACCTCTGGTTTGCTTGACAAATGAACCTGCGTGGGTGGAGAACAATAGACATGGAGCAGGTCGCAATTATACAGTGCAGCATGGGACAAGAGAAATCCGTCAACCTGTAGCCAAAACCCACACAGAGCGTCTCACGTATTTGAGACATACCTGACACAATGTCATCCCTAAACGAATAGTCTACAGGCCAGTTAATGACCAGAAACTCCAGGATCCTGCTCTAAAACACCAAAAATAGCCTCCTGTACTTCTCGTTCTGAGTCGTGCTATCAGTGCAGCCGGGCTGTGTGAAAGCAAGGCACCACGTTTTTCAATAGTCTTCTCCCTCCTGTTTAATCTGACAGCGATCCAACCCTAATGAAGAATCCATGTAGGAGGCTTCTCTACATTACCGAAAGTAGCGGCTGAATGTGAAGACTGACTCATGATCTAAAAACAATTCTCCTCCATCTATAGTCACAGGGATGGGGGCATGCAATGTAAGTCAATATCTTCTTTATCCGAGACAACCCGAAGGTGTCTTATATGCACCATTTCATATTTCTGGCATTGCGGAATTATTGGATAATATGTCGCGTTCAATGATTTTGGCAGGCGGTTTTTTCAACTTCTGAAATTTCTGGCAGTATAAAAAAAAAGAAGTCCTCGGTTTGTATCCATTTTTCTTTCCGTTGCGTAAGGAAAACTTCCTAAATCCTTCTTATCTCCAGCATCTGCGAATGCTTGAAACACTGTTGTCACTTTTCTTTCCATATTTCACCTTTTTATATAACCAGTTAACCTCCACTCGCATTCAAACCCACGACGTGCATTCTAGCCAAGCTACGTCTCCAAAAGCACCAGCGCTTCTAACTTTTTTTTTTTTTTTTTTCCAGCTTCAGCTCCGTAACACCTACCTTCAATACCTCTCCCATGGTGTTCCCTACAAAGGCAATAGTGTGGTCATTTTCCACAGCAATAGCCACGGCAGTCAGATGACCTCGAGCCTGTTTGGTGAAGAATGGTTCTGCCTGCAGGGCGAACTCTGGCCTGCTGGCCAGCGGAGAGCGGAGGAACTCTGCTCCACACCTGTTTTGGTCGACGATTTCCTTCTACAATGGAGCAAAATTCAAAGGTTAAGAAAACCCGAAGGCAGGACAATCATTACATCATTACTATAGGAATGATTCAAAAGGTATATCTGTATCTGTATCTAAAGCCAAAGTGGGCTTGCCTAGACCCCAAGGATTTTTTTTTCTTCTTTCTTTGAATAAAATATGAACAGTTCCATTATTGTAGGAAATAAAAAATGACTGGAAGAAAACCAGAGACAGCACTGTCGGAGCATGGTCTGTAAATTCTGGCTCTGACAGTTCCTTAACCTCAGCTCCATCACTCAAGAGTTATGCGTAGGACTGTTTTTAATCCTGCTCTCTTGGTTATTATTTTTGCTTGGGCATGCATGCAATATTCTCCGAATGAATTTAACTGCTTCCATTTCCGGAAAAAAAAAAAAAAAAGAATACATAAACAAATTAGCAGCCTAAACTTCTGCGACTCTAGGCGGTTACTAAAGACTGTTGCGCGTCTATGTTAATGAATGTAGTCTTTATCTGAGCTTCAGCTCTATAAACCTTGCTTGCTCCCTCACGAAACATCCCACCCGTGACGCTTTTGGTGCGTTCTGCACCAGTCCTGACGCACACCTATAGTCTGAACCAGACACCCGGTGAATCATTCTGCCAATCTTTCTAAAAAAATTTGCATTTGTATTCGCTGGGAACCATTACGTAGATCCACTTAGCCCCACCAATTAATTCTAATTCTGAAATGAACACTGAGGACTAGCATTTATAAAGCCATTCAAGATTGAAATGGGAACTCTAGAGGGTGAGAATAGATGCCCAGGCGCGGCAAACCCATTGTCCAAGTCATCGCTGTAGTACTTACGCTGTGGCGATGGGCACACGGATTGCCTGTACTGGATATGTAAGGGCTGTACACAGCTGGTCTTCCTCCAATCTTCCCGTAGTCCGTGTAGCAGGCACTGAGGATGTCCTCCACCCTCTCGTTAATGCGCTTTAATGGATACATGCAAAGAGCCGAGTCGGTTGCGTTCTCCCCATCTGGAGTGGCCACGATAAACAGCACTTTATCCCAGACCGTAATGGTTCCGTATGAGCCGGAATCCAGCATGGCACGAGCTAGCTCCTTTCCTGGCTCGGTCACATACGCAGCCTGGACTTTATTATAGTAGATGCCGTTTGCGCTGCAGTTCAGCTGCAGCTCGGTGTAGGAGTAATAACCTTCGTCCTTCTCACACAGACGGGACACGAAGGTGAAGTTCTTGTTGTCAGTCCCGCCCTGAGTGCGCGAGAAGAGGAAATACACAAAGCCGGAGTCTTTAAAGACGAAGCGGAATTGGTGCTGGTACTTGGGTGCAAAGGGTATGGCCTGGACCGCAGAGGCCTCCACGATGCTCTCGAACACGACCCACTCCTTGTGGTTCTCCAAGATGCGCGTGGTGATGAGCTTCGGGTTGTCCTCCTGGCTGCCGTAGCCCTTCCCAACCAGAAAGACGTTGAATGACTTCTTCTCCGGGTCGTCTTTGAACTGGAACTTGGCCATGATCCCGACGACCGAGACGCTGTCCTCGATGCTGGCAGCATACGTCCTCTCTCCTTTACTGTCGCTGTAGTAGATCTGCTGATTCACGTTGCTGAGGTTCAGCAGGGAGCAGATTCCTCTGTACACGCTCCCGCATGCAATCAGAGATCCGTTCGCAGAGTGCACCAACAGGAGCTTGTTGACATTGTTCGTGTCTTTCAGGTCCGCGGACATGCACGTGGAGGTGGACACGGGGGGAGTGCAGCTGCGCGCATCCTTCTTAGGCCCCGTCTCCACTTTAGCTTCCAGCTTCAGGAAAGCGTCCAGCTGGTAAATGCCATTGACTGCACCCAGGTACACTCGGCCCGTCGCAGGGTCCTGCGCTACATTGTTGATGTGCGTGATTGTGGAAAACTCCAAAACTGTCCCCTTACAGGAGAACGAGGAGACACACACCAAGAACAGGACCATCTGCACCCAATCTCCCATCTCTGCAAGAAACAAATGAAATGGGATTTTGTTGAACACAAAACAGACACGTTCACGGAGGGAAAGAAACCGTTTTTATGAATCACGGTTGGTTAAGAATAAGATGGCCGCAAGTTTACGTAGCTGTCGTTCGGAACGTCTGGCTTTTAATTGCTCCATTTGAGCCACAAGTTGAGATAAGAGATCCGAGATGCATATTTAGAATATTAAGACCTAGATTGCCTATCTGAGTTGAACACAAATTGATAGTCTACAGTCACTATCCCCAATCTCTCTCTCTCGCTCTCTCGCTCGCTCTCAGAGGACATTAATCTTAGTTTGGTCACAGCTGCTCAAGCACAGTCAATCATCTGTTGCTTATCTCATTACAAATAAATGACAACAAGACAATCCAACTCACAGTGACGCTCAAACACCGCAAACCCACACACCACTGAGAAGACACACGCGCTGTGACACCCACAAAACCTGTTTACTTTCGCACGCACACACGTACACGCGTTCATCCTTTGAAGAAATCCACAGGTGCTGCAGTCAGTGCAGCGTTCAGTGGTGCCTTTGCTTTTCATTCCAGTCACACAATTAGACCTGCAGGCACACGGGCACACGCGTCGAACCGAAAATCCTGATGAAGCTCCCACATGGCTGAGCATGGATGGATGTTCTGTTACGTTAACCTGTCTTTCCCTGCAGCTCCGATCACGTGCACAGCTCATTATCCATTCACCCCTAGGGCTCTGTTAATTTCAGCCACACACTCATTTCCATAAAAAGCTCCTGTCCCTCTATTGCCCCACTTTATTCGGCGATTTTTTTTCTGAGAATGAGGCTCATTTATTTCGAATTCCTTTTCTCCAGGTAAACGTGCCTGCCCTTTTTAATTCATACCCTTAAACAATTTGAAACAATGCGTGAGTGTGGGATTGGAGCTGCAATATAAACTAGCATGGGTAGTCTGTCCTCTGTGCAGAATTAAAATACCATGTTTCATGTTATTATTATTATTTTTTTTTTTTATATATATATGAATGGATGTATTCACTATGTACAGCATGTAATAGTGAAACATGAATTCAGTTCATGGTCATGCCTAGGGTCTGGTGATTACAACAATAATGTCATATTGTCAAGTCCACATAACGTGTAGTCACAAATCGGAAAACGCAGGTATCATTCCGGCGCGCACCTATAATCACACTTCATAGCCACCGTGTCACGAAAGGCTAAAGAAAGACAAGACAAGAATTGCTTGGGTCAGGGTTACTTACAGTGATGCAGAATGTATTAATTAGGCCTACACATGAATCTAGGAACACCAGAGAGTTTGAATCGAGCTTGACTTAAAACCATGACAACCGGCACCTTACACAAAGGACGTTGTACGGATGGATCTCTGGCGGAGACTTCAGTCAAGAATCGCACGTGTGCCTTCTCATAGGAGTCCCCTGACACGCCGCACAAAAATGCACACGGCCGTTAATCCATCAGTTGTCCCAGACACGCAGACAGAACGAGGAAAACGCAGCTGCCCATTCCAATAAGCAAAATAACAAAAATGTAGTCAATGACCAGAAGCTAATTGGTTGAGGGCTTGAATGATGAGCTGTACTGAGATTAAGCTGCGGTGAATGAAATTGAAGTGACTCAGGATTGTAGTCATCACATCGGTACCGATTTGCCAAAATGTCCTAATTTCCATAAATGACTTTTTTTTTTTTCCCCCTAAACACCGCACAAGTGAACAAAACTAAAGCAAGGAAAATGTATTTTCTCCAATTATAATACAACATTCCAGTTGCGAAGTCTGATAAAAGACAAAACGGCTCTTTATTAAAACATGTACCACGGACGTTGAAACTTCACGGAAAGAGAGAGAGAGAGAGAGAGAGAGAGCACCCCGTGATTAAAGCTACAGAAATTCATCTCCGCTCTGATACTGTACCGAGGGTACTTCAAAGAATAATTTGCTTATTCATGCGGAGCACTCATTCGCTCAACAAAATATGCTGCTATACAAATTTCTCTCAGATGTCGAGCTGGGGGGTCACCGGAACACTACGAAGAATAAAAATCCTAAACGTTTCTTGTTTTTTTTTTTCATGCCGCCCAAAAGCTTTTGCACTCTTTTCATCACTCCTCCACACTCTTAATCTCAGAGGCAGGAGCTTCATGCCATCAAAATGGGAAGCAGAAGCACGACGACACGACGAAGTGTCACGCTAGAGCTTTACGCTTTCCAATCACAATCCAGTGACACTGAGTCGTGTCAGTCACATTTCTCATTTCTCAACCAGGGGTCTGGTACTGCAGCAGGTGTTTGGCAGTGTGATGGGAAAATGTGTGGTGTAACACGTGGAAGGATTTGGAGGAAATGGTATATTTCACGTTATTCAGAAACAGCCTTTTATTTAGGCTGGGTTAAGCACTTACTTACTTGCGTACGTTGATGACTGTAAAACGCCAGTAAAGCGTGAAGCGCGTGCCCGACACAGCTCATTTGCATTTAGTGACGCCCACAACGCTCCATAAAAGGTAAAGCTCACAGAGAGCTGAAGGTGTGAAATGACAAAAAGAGACTCTCGTCTACATTCAATTCAAGTCAATTCAATTTTATTTGTACAGCTCAGAGGTTAAGACATTGGACTAGTGATCAGAAGGTCGTGAGTTCAAATCCCAGCACCGCCAAGCTGCCCCTGCTAGGCACTTGAGCAAGGCCTTAACCTCCGCTGCTCACTTGTATAAAATAAGATGCATGTAAGTCGCTCTGGATAAGCGCGTCCGCCCAATGACATAAATGTAAATGTTATATATATCCCTAATGAGGAAGCCTTTAAGTGCAAGGAGCAATTAATAATTACATTAATATAAACAAGTAGAACTCGCCACCAAGTCTAGACTTCCTCGTCAAGCCTGAAATAACCTTCAGATTTTTCCTATTGAAAGAAAACAATGTCAGACATTTGACCTTGCTGTGAACCTGTTTGGCTCAATTCCAGTTCAACAATTCCACATGAATCCTACAAACATTTCAACCCCTCGTTACATATCGTGCTAACAAGACGGAAAGACAGACAACCTGAAAACAAAACGTCTATCACCAATCTAGTGGTGGAGGCTTAAAGAAATATACACGTATAGCAGCGGACCCACGGCTGAAAAAGATTTATTACGGATAAGGTTAATTAGGTGTGAATTAAGTGAGGTCTGACATGAAAACTTAGATATCTACAGGTGATCACGAACACCAGAAACTGCTACGTTCCATAGTCCCGGTGACTGCCGGCCAGAAGTCTCCCGGTCCAACACACGCCCTCCCTGATGCCGTGCTGGAAAAGCAGAAGGGCATGTGGTGTAAAGAAGCCTGATGTATTCAGTAAGAACTCAACGTTGAGACAAAGCACACCAGGGAGTATACAGCACATGGCAGATTGAGACATACCAGATTGGTCACTTATCAATCACTTAGTCCTGGCTCTACAGTACTGCACGCTCGAGCCATCGGAGCCCATCGGCTTTTCTTCAACACAGCAGCATTTCTATTCTCTTAGTAGAATTATCAGTCTCATTTGGATGTACAATTGAATTACATAAAGCGACTCAAACTTTACAGCGTAAATATTGCAAAAACTCGAGTTCACGACAGGAAGCCGATCAGTCGAGATTTATACGAGCGAGTCTCCTTATATGTAAATTTTCATAATCTCAGGAGCTCCCATAGGATATAAACAGGATTTTCATGAATACCAAATTTCTTGTGTAGATGCCCCTATGACCAATTTATGAATACATTCATTCATATCCAGCTTGAGAAATGCGGCCCAAAGTGTTACACGTTCTAAGACGGTCTGCAAAACTGAAAATGACCAACAGGCACAGATTGTTCGTTAAAGGTAATGCCTAACGTGGTTTACAATTGCTAAAATGCCTTTGATTTAAGCAGTACTTGATTTGATCTCAGAATTGAGAAACCGGTTTTAATCTGACAAAAAAAAAAAAATAATAATAATAATAATAATGACGGAATATGAATTGTGATTTACATACAGGATCCGAGAATCAACTTGAAAGGAACACTGCTGCAAAATGATGGAGATAATGAAACAAGCTAATAGCTAATGAGCCAGGCACATCTGTACTGACGCCGTCAGAAAACTCATGCTGTTAAATTATAATTGTTCGGTAGAACAGGAGGCATTGCTCAAGGAGAACGATGAAACGCAGAAAGAGCGAGAGGGAACGTGAGCAAGGGACAGACAGAGAGAGATGTAATTGATGGAAAGAAATGTGTGCTGCCTGCTAGCATTAGCGAGATTGAACATCAATGAAAGATCAGGAGTGATTAACCTTTGTTAAGAGAAAGAGAAACCAATGACAGACTCATTAGTATATTCTTTCGTCCTTAAGAAATCTTTTTTTTACTCTTTTCCCAGGGAAAACATCTGTACGGCAGAGAAATATCAGTGCAGACATCAGCACCTTAACTCGACCAACCATAACTACGTATCCCCAGTCTGAACTGCATGTCTACACATATCCCCATCTCTAGAGCTTGACCAGATTGCTTTGCAAAAAAAAAAAAAAAAAATCTCTTCGAGTCAAACTCCACTGGGGCTCTATGTAAGCCTGTCTCAAGTGGAAGGTCTCCAAAGGTAAGGCAGAGTTAGATGATGCGTGATAATATATGTGTGTGGGCATGTGAGAGGACTTAAATGTGCCTCTGGAGGCCAGCGAGCAGTCTGATCGGTTACGTATCTCTCAGCAAGGGGAGGCAGATCAGGACTTGCCCCGCGGTTGACTTGCATGAAAAAGTCCAGACCTATCACCACAGTGGAGGCAAACTAGCACATGCTCAGTGTAGCATTCAGACTCTCTGACAGCGGTGTGTGGATCGCAGGTCTGAGGCATTACAATGGAAATGAGTTCACAGGATCCTGCCTCTGTCAGCTTCAAGGTAGAAATACAAACAGCCAACTCGAGCTTGCACCCACTGAGAATTCAGCTGAGCCGGTGCCCTGCAGAGAAGCCTCGTCGATCCTAAAACCGCCTGGCAAAATTTATAAAACGGATAACGGACAGCATAGAGCAGGATGTCATTGCAGATTCATGGATGCACTGTGTACAAGTGTAATGGATGCTGGCCACTAGCGCATTCAGATCCTGCTTTCAACCTTGTAAATTGCCATATTCCTAATAACGGCTGAGGTCTTCGCTGTTACACACGTTCACACAAACTCACAAATCAGAGCTATTACATCATCTTTAGTCTTAAACCATTGGCCGTGGGGTGAAGGAGAAGGTGGATCATTTGCCAAGTGCCAATTTCTCTATCTGATTGATTATCTCCATCAGTCATGTTTTGGTAGTCGGCTAATGGCTGATGAAAAGTGGACGTGTAAGATGACAGAGAGGGTGAGCAGCACACGAGGACAGGGCAGCGGCGACAACTACTTAGTGGATGCTATAAAGATAATGAGCACCTTGTTATTTGTAGACAATGAAAAGCAGGAATTTAACTTGTCCGCCGTGCCCGAGCAGGCTCCCTTTGCTGACGGGGAGATGGGGCGGGGGAATGGTTTCAGAGATAGTTTGGAAAAGCTTGCGAGACAACAGCAATCCAATTTCCATATGAACAATTACCCCACTGTCGGGACTGGCACTTCATTTATTTCAATTTGACTGAGTGAGGCAGGGGGGGGAGCGGCTCACCGAGGCAACCGGGCCAGCATCAAGCCAGCTGCTACCCATGCACACTTCCCCTAGGGAGGCCACTCATGCAAGCACACTCCCTTTACCAAGGATACATGCACAAGCATCTAAGCTGCATCTCGTCTTCTTCTTCTTAGTGCGCTAACATGGGCAGGTTTGCATCAGGAGGCGAGGCGTGTAACGACGTGTGGGTGCTCAGGGACGCATGTATATCCATCACCACTTTGTCAGGGCAATACTGTGTGTGTGTTCTCTGCCAGACCCATCATTTCTACCTAGTCTTCCTACCTCATGGCAGAGTATATTCATTACCGCTGGACTTGCTAGCCCATTTGTCTGTTTATAGCCCTACCGCTCTTTCCATACTCGCACCCTTCTGGAACAGCTGTGAAGTGAAGCAGAACATGCATGTAGAAAAACCCACATGCACAGCTCTGCCTGTTTAGATAATCTTCTGAGCATGCTGCATTCTGGATGAGCTTGCTCTTGACAGGCACTCTGAGTGTGCGCCTCTGTGTTATTTGTGTTCATGTGTGCATGGCATGTGCAATCCAGGGCTACATCTGGCCCAGGAAAAGCCTGATTAAACTCCGGGACCGCACGGGATGCAAAATTTCCCCTCTCCCTTCTCTGCTTCCTCCCTCTCCTCTCCGGCACTCCTTAACACTTCCTCACACTCTCCATGCAATTAAGAAGTCATGGAAGAAATCTATTACACACCTTACTGGCTTTAATGATTGCACTTGGCGCTCATGAGAACCAATGAGCCATGGAGCGAGTGGTAATACAGTACCATTTTACTGCTTTGTCACCACAGATTCAAGGGGAATACTGATCCACTTCTGATGAAACGTTGCTTTCAAAAGCCTGCACTTATCTTCAGCCTTGCGGTCCTGGCTTCCGGAGCTGAGAACAATACTTACGTGAGCGCTGCTTTAAAGCCTAACGATTACAATATCTTTTTCTCTTTGCTGACTGACAAAAGTAAGGTTTGTATCTCTCTCCAAATGAAAAGAAAACATCTTTATTTAGGCTTATAAAAGTAGACAAGGGGGTCACAGGTAGTTCTGAGGTTAGACTTGCTTTAAAATGTGCATAAGCAAGATGGTTGCCATGTATATCCTGCATTCATGATTACATAAAGCATCATGTGTTTGCTTTAGCATTAGGCATGTAACAATTTGCTCAATTCACGATTTGATTCGATTCACGATATTGGGCTCACAATTAGATTTTCCCATGATATATTTTTTTAATTAAATGAATCAAATTAATTTTATTACCCAAAAAAGCAACCTTTATTTTTGCTATTCTTCATGAAATTAAACATTCCTTTTGTTAACTTACAAAAATATGTTTGTTTCAATTTTCTTAATAACCAGCAACAATTATATACAAACATTTGTAAAGGTTGGAGTAAAATATAATGAATGATATTTTAATGTGAATTAAAATATTCCTTTTATTACAAATAAAAATGTGAATAACAAATAGGCCTTTCCTTAATAACCAATTATGAACATATGTGAAGGTTGGAGTGAGCTTAAAAATAAAACAACTATCTCCATTTGCTTCTCTCTTCTTAAGCTTTCGGCAGTCAGTCAATCGCACAAAAGCTCGTTCCCATTTTAAAGCTGTTTTCTTGTGTTTCTGTTTTTGCGGCATTTTACCTGTGTTACTTCCAACTGCGGTGACGTCATGTGCATTCCCTTTACTGTATATTACTGTGCCCTCTGCTGTCTAAACAATACAATTATGGTTCATTTTTTATTTCCTCGATTCAAATCTTCATAAATTTGTACTGCACTCTTCCTCACATTGATATGTCATTACATGCCGGTTTTGTACCAAAGTAAACAGCAGGACCAGTATGTAAAGAAAAGCAATTCTTTTTCTCATCTCATACCATCTACATTAGCATCACTTCTGCTTTTCTGCCATTTCATCAAGATACACACCATCATCTGAATTGTTTGCCATTTCTGCAAAATCAGAGAAAGTATTCCGATTCTGACCAAAGAAGAGGCTAAAAAAGTAGCTGGTTTTGTCTAACACCTGCCTCCTAGTCGACAAATTATTTTTAGTCCTCCAGATGTACAAAATGTATGCAGGAGAGTATATGACCAATGATACTTGTGTAACTGTGCATCAAATATGAGCCCGGACTTACACCGTATAACATCTGCACACAACTGTACAGATAATACAGAAGGGGTTAGCTCGGGGATGGACAAAGCTGGGGTTGCTAGAACACCGAGTAACTGCTAGGACACAGGCAGCTCTCGTGTGAAGAAAATTCTATCCGCGACAGGGTTCTACTCGCAAACCTAAACTTCTTCTACAGAAGCATGTCTACAACAATACACTTAGCATTTCCGTCTGATTCAAAAAGGCTATCAAAGTCTTAACTGTGTTGGGATTAAGCCACGTGTCTGTCTTGCCACATCTATCACGCTTCAGTGTGTCCAGCGACCCAGAGTCCCAGAGCTAACAGCCGTTTGTGTAATGGCTAAACAAACACCATTATCCGGGTGTGATGGAGCCAGAGGAGCAGCTCTGACTCCGGCACTCGGCTAATTCCTGCAGCCCCCATCTGAGCTAATGAGGGCTTTATCCAGCTGAGAGTGCGAGAGAAAGAGAGAAGGAGACAGACAGAGGATGTGGGAAAACAGGCAGAGCAAAGCAACAGTGCCTCAGGAACCAGGAAAAAAGCTCAACACACACATACATCCTTCTACAGTCTGTTAAGAAGGACTGAAAACTAATGAGGCAAGCAAAAACATTGTTGTCTGGCTAAGATATTCACCCAGTGTGGCAGGTGGTTCATTTGAAGCAACACACATTCAGATACACTCTCTCTCTCTCGCTCTCTCTCTCTCGTTAAAGCGGTGTACAGAGGAAAGACACTCATTGAGAGAGGACTAGCGGGTGATTAGGTCCACTGAGACAGCACTGACCTTTTTCCTCAAGATCAACATGCATACGTCTGCTATTTTTTATGTCAGTGCAGAAGCCAGCCATCGTTTGAACACCACCCTCCATGAAATGTCACAGTTGTAAATGAGCAGAAAGTCATCAGCCATTCTGCACAGGCCCGCGACTGTCCCTCGTCTGCATGCCGGAACATCGGCAGGAGGGTAATTTCCCTGCCCTCAGCACTTCTCGGCTCGCGGGCCACGCTCTACATGAACAAAAGCGCCTTCCGCAACAAAGGGGTCAGACTCGCCAAAGTTTGTTGCGCTTCTGCAACATCAGTGATATTGCAGCTTTTCTCTTAGGCTGCAATCATTGCTGTGTCACACCATTCGTTTAGGCCAGCAATTTGTAGAAATGCATTTATCTTCAGCGCACCTGCTCCATACTTTTCTGCTGGAAAGCAGGAATTAGTGTGCGGCCACATGGGCCAGCGTGATAATCTATTCAATAAAAAATGCTTCACAGTCCAAATTCCACAAATCCTACAAGACATAAGTGTAATTGGAGTGACATTTGATTCTCGATTGTATTTTTTTTCCTTGCGTCAGTGCTCCTGTGGAAGGCTCTCCACTTCCACTCTTCTCCCACTATCTTTCCTCTCAGCCTCCTCTCTCGGCAGACCAGCAGACAGATACAGGTGTCTGACATGCAGACAGGTAGATTAATTAAGTTTGAAATCTGCAAGGTGATCACCGAGCGCTCACTCAAGCCGACAGGTTTCTGGGACCAGATGCTGTTCGAAGCTAAAGCCCTGATGCTGCTTGCACACCACTTCTACACCTTATTACTCTCTCTTCCGCAGCACACTGTTACTAAGAACATTGCTTAATTTCATGGTTTTATATAAGACGGAATCCGAGGCTCCGTGCCGCTGTTGGTATTGTGGTCATGTACAGACTGTAATCCTTTAAAAAATGGTCCTTGGGATTAGCGAAACATTGAATGCTGGGAGGTATTTTCTATCACCTCAGGACATCTACTTGTCTGGTTGGACTCAGGGCTTAGGCCATTATCAACAGCTCTTTCTAGCCACCTGGATTTCAAGGCATATGGCAAAGTGGCAGCCAGAGAGTGAGGGGCAATTAGCCTTCTGGTAAAATCTCAAACTACCTTTGTCCATCTACAAGAACCAGACGCAATTCTGAAGTGAAACATGTGGGGGTGTAGATGGAAGGTGGATAGAAGAACATATATCACACATGCATGCACATATATACGCCGTCTCCCTCGGTGGTTGCGCTTTCATGTCTCTGTGTACAAGGTGACATTTTGTCACGGCTTAGACAGGCATGGATGACATCAAAGCCAGGCTTTTGTTGGCACCATTTTGCTAGCATCTCTCGCCCACTGCCATTTCTCACAGCCCGGCTCAGATAGCGGAACAGGCTGCCAGTCCCACACTCATTCCAAAATCTTTATCTCGGCAGCCTTCTGTTGATAATTACACCCGCTCTCGGCAGGCTCGGCTGGGCTGTGGTGCTCACATCGGCCCCGATTTAACACTTGCACCATCAGCACCGAGATCCAAGGTCAGGCTCTGTCCAATTCCATTTTCTGACTCCATTGCGTTTAAAGGCGAGCAGGTACTGTACCCAATGCAATACTAGATTTATGTGCACAATACAAAGTTTCGGTTCTAGACAGCAGGCCTGAGTGGAAATTGCCGATTCAATCTTTAATCAATACTAGTACTCGAAATTCTTTGTGTGCTTCAGCTATCTGCATCCTCCTCTCTTGGTCTGTCCATTTGGCATCCATCTTGGCAACGCTTCCAGATTTCCTATCTACCTAAATAGCAAGAGACCCATATACCTGAAACTGATGGACAAGATGACACAGATTGAAAATGGCAAAATGGCGTAGATAATATGTGGTCTTTCACATGAAAATGTAGTCTGGGAAAAATCGCCGAATGCTGCTATGACTGAATTCTGACCTGCTAATTATACACCTCGAGATCTCTACTTCAGGAAAACAAATGGAAATGGTTTATTTAGACTACGTTCTAACCTTGCCTTTGCTTCCTCTCTGCAAAGATAATTGGCAAAAGGAGCCAGATTAACAAACACAGTGATTAATGCAGTCAGTCTAGCCGAACGCAGTCAATCTAGTTTAATGTCTCACGATTTGATCGAGTTGCTGGATAGTTACATGACATGCCAATATGGACAGAAGCCTAACTAATTCAGTTAGTAGACAAAGAGCCTGCACATTTATGGAAAGATTAATTGATCTACTAAAAAGATGTTAATCCATCCATCCATCCGTTATCGCTATCTCCTGTCCATTAGGGGGCGTGGGGAAGCTGGAGTCCCAGCTGACTCCAGGTGAGAAAAATAGCAAAAATGTTTAAGGTACAATCTTCTTTGAAAACTTTGATGTGTATTGACATGAATGCATACCAGACATTTATTTGGCCTACAAAGTCACATTTATAGGTTGTTTTACAGTAAAGTGTTTCGGTGACGGATATAGATTATGGATAGACTATGGAACATGTTTAGGGCAAAATTATAAAAACAATATACGGTTAATTTTTTTTTGACTTACTCTCCTATCAGATCGCTATATCTCAGGATGAACTTCTGCAACACAGGACTCATTTTGTGGGGACGCCCCATATCCTGCGGTCTCACTGCTAATAATAATAATAATCCTCATCATCATCATCATCACCATCACCATCGTCTATATAAGTTGCTCTGGGCATTTGTTAAATGTAAATAATGTAAATAATATTGAGGCAAATTACCACACACACACAGTTTCAAGCCCGTGTTGCTCGACCGCATTCATGCTACGTTTCCTCTGAATAGCAAAGACAGTCAATAGAGAAGATGAAACCCTTTTGTCCAAACCAAAAAGCGCTAAGCCTCATGTGATTTGCACGTTGATTAGACAATGTGTGCTCAATCAATCAGTTTTTAGTTTCTCCTCCAAATGCATTTAACGAACAAATGATGATCGAGTAAATAATCCACTGGTTCATTACACCCGCGACTGAGAGCGTAATGCGACCGCTGATGATGCATTATGGAAACGTCACTGAAAGAAATTACAGCCCATAATAAGCTTATATGTTGGGGGCGTGTCACTGCGTGTCATCCCTGTCCCTGATTGGCTGGATGAATATACAGCACTGGGCTCATTATACGGAGCCCTTGGTGAGTTATGTGTTCTTATTGGGAGCACTGGTGGTGCAGTTTTAACATTTTTCAAATAATCCACTTTAAACATAACTGCAGATTAGATAATGTGGATGCAAAAAAAAAAAAATTTTTTTTTCTTTTGTTTAATCAGTTGATCTTTCCGTGTGAGAATTCTGGCATTTTCTGCTAACATCTTATCCCACCTAGCCATTGGCTCTTTTTACTGAGGGGCGGGACTTCCGTTCACCCTCACGCACTGTGTAATAATTTCAGAATGGACACCCTGAAGGCAGTGAGCCACAAAAAGAGAAATAAAGAATGAACTCGGACTCGGAGTAATGCTTCACTTTACCCGAAACATCAGTGCCACGGTGAGTTCAAGGAGTCTCCAAATGAGAGTCTATGCTAATGTAATTTCGGTGCGCATCAGCCTTCTCATTCTGCACATGACCGATTAATACCTAAAGCCTTCTTTACCCCATCATCAATTAGCATACGCTAGATGTTATTACAAGATGAATGTGTTTCCTATCAGGACGTAATTGCTGCTAGATTCCTGAGAGGACATCTGCAAGTCCTGCTTTGCCAGAGCTTAGAGGAATAAAGCCGAGATATAATTTAGAGACTGCTCTAGGTGTTTGGTCGTGTTTTTGCATGAGAGCTCTTACATTTTCTCAGACTTTAACTGTAAGTATATTGATTGTTGTGGGACTTGTTTCTTGTTAGAACCTCAGGTATGGTGGTCTAATTTACTGTAATAATGTCCAAGGGAAAGTTTGTACTGATAAGACAGTTGCAAGACAGAGATACAGAGAGCGAGAGAGTGAGAGCGAGAGAGAGAGAGAGGGAGAGAGCAAGATACAGAGAGAGAGAGAGGGAGAGAGAGAGAGAGGGAGAGAGGGAGAGAGAGAGAGGGAGAGAGGGAGAGAGGGAGAGAGAGAGAGCGAGAGAGTGAGAGAGCAAGATACAGAGAGAGAGAGAGGGAGAGAGAGGGAG
>JAQQZR010000012.1:18439007-18450329 GCA_030068235.1 Notoglanidium macrostoma | reverse complement strand
AGAGAGAGAGAGCAAGATACAGAGAGAGAGAGACAGCGAGAGAGAGATAGAGCAAGATACAGAGAGAGAGAGAGAGAGAGAGAGAGTGAGAGAGTGAGAGAGAGTGAGAGAGAGAGAGCGAGAGAGAGAGAGAGAGAGAGAGAGAGGGAAGGGTGCAGACAAATTTTACACATCAGTGACACTATTTCTCTGTGCTATCTTTCAGCCGAGTGAACTGAGATGTACGGCCTGTAATTGGCGTAATAAAGAGATTTCCTCTCTCAAAACTGATTTATTTAATTCCTAATACAGGAAGCTCGGGAGGGATTTAGCGGAAGCGGTCGTCTTATACGTGGGAACGCAGGTCCGTGAATAAGCGGCGAGGGCGTGTCTCAGTATGAAACTTTCAGCACAGGAAGGATGCTTCGGCAAGGCTTTAGCGTTAAGTGCCTGGGGAACAGCGCTGACTCAGATAAGCGTTCAGCTTCCGAAGATCAGAACGCATCCTCCGGAGCTTCAAAGGTTTCTAAACTCGCACTTCGCAGATCCTCTTCTGTGTTTTACACGCACACGCTTGGCAAAAATGCGACGCGTAGCATGATGAAGGATCTTCGCAGGTGATTAATTCCCTAATTGCTACAGCTAAATACATGGCTTTCATGGGCCATGCTATATCATTTTAATTATCACTCTTGAGCCTAATTAGTTATATCTGTATAACCAGAGGCAAACACACAGCCAATTAGAGCAAAATCAAAGCTCGAACACCCACCCAGCACAGGGCTTTTTATTGAAAGCATGTACATAATAATAAGCAACTACTGGGCTTATGATTACGAATAGGCATCATGATCATCACACAGGCTAAAGCAATAACAGTTTCTTGTTTGATTACAGGTTTGATGATGAAGGCTATAATATCAATCACAGGATGTATTCTGCTTTTCTGGGCAGACAATTGTAGGTTAACTATCATTTCATCTGCTCGGCCAGTACACGGACACACACCCACCCACCCACACACACACACACACACACACACACAGATCGACATCAGCACAATGTCCTGAGCAAACAAACCAAACTGGCACACTGAAGCACAAAACTTCCCAATTATAAGGATGAAAAACGACGCAGACGCACAAAAGCTTCGATCTCCAATAACCTAGTAATCTCATGACCTAAATGTCTGCGGATTTACAGCTCCAGTCCTCTGAGCCACACATCAGCTCACACGCTCTTATCCAAAAGCCAACAATATGGCCAATAATAATAAACTATATATAGCCATTACACGAATACGCCGTTATAAGGCTTCCTGTGCACATCGGCTGTAAAAAACGGTGGCTTTCTTCTATCGATCACGAGCTCGGGGGGATTTTTAGCACCATCAATCTTTTGGATTTCTTCCCAATAGATTTCCAAGCATAATACTGAGACGCCGTCAATTACATTTACTTTTTTACACAGAAACCGGCCTAGAAATGAATGTGGCGCAGCCAGTCAGTGAGAAATGTTTTTCTTTCTTAAGAATTGTCCTATTTTCTGAAAGCTATAGCTTGATATCAAAAGGCAGCCTTTTTTTTTTTCCCCCACTCTCAGCCAGGTCACTGCCTTAACAGAGGTTTGTGTCATGGCTGCTGTGATACCATTTGTAAAGCAATTTTCTCACTGATGAGAGCATCTGCGCGGTGACCGCGACGCTAGCAAGTGCCTACCTGAATCGCAAGCAGCTATTTAAGTGCTGGGTTAAAAGACAGGAGCCTCTTTCCAACTAGCATCTGCTCATCTGACGCTTTGTGTCGTGGTCTTACAAATTCATTTCAGATTAGTTGAAGGAACCGCAGCTCCTCCACTAATTCTCCCCGGGTGGCGTTACAATGAATTTCATAGCTCATAGCTGGCAAAAAGCGTGAATGTGTTTGTTTCATCTCGGTGAGGCACAGAGGCGCAGTACAATAGGGGATTCCACTCTAAGCTGCGCCGATGTTCTCCTAACCTTATTCAAATCAAGATCCCTTTACGCACAGCTGCTGTGAGCCACTTCTCCAGAGATGCTTCACAACAAGAACGCCGTATTCCGAACTGCCATTCATAATTCACCCATGCAAAGCTGCTTCCCACACAAGACTTTGAGTTATGGAGGTGGAACAATTCCACTGCGGGGGGTGGAGGGGGGAGGACCGCGCCGATCCTCTGCGGGAGCCGTGTGCGGAAACGTCACACCGCTCCTCTAGCCGATTTCCCATAGCGACCAGTATAAACCAGAATCTCCCTGGGAAGGAGAACAACTGGCGCAGCAGGGGAGGTGGTCGTGAAAACTTGGCAGGGGCACGTGATGGGAGGATAATAGAAAAACTGAGAAGGAAAACAGGATTCATCAGAATGCCTGTACACGAAGCAGCATGGCTAAACTGTTACTCATTTGGAAGCTTAAAATAGAGGGAAAAAAATATGTGCCAGGGAGAAAAATTCCCTGCTAACAAATGCTTCTTGAGTGCACTCTGATTACAGAGGATTAAGAGCGGAGAAATAATTCCAGTCACACATTTTCATGAATTAGTAACTGGATGGACTTTCGCTGCCATTTACTAGGGTTTTTTTTTTTTTTTATGTAAATTTTCCTGTATGCTTCGAGATGGATTTGGCATCACGTGACAGGCGGGAGTCAGTTATGAGGAGAAAAAGGAGAAGGAAGTGTTCAGCAGAGATAATCTGTACCCATGAGTAATGCTGATTAAACAGCAACCCGAGCTTAGAGAGGCACGGTGCAAAAAAACTTTATCTAGTGCACTAAATCAAACGTACCGTTATGGAATCTATTTCTAGATCCTTTTGTTAGTCATTTCAATCTTTATACGGTCTTATTCTCTTGGAAAACGGAATGGCTTGATATTTTGTTGACTATGCTTCTGTAATAGGAAACACTGGATCGGTTTGGCAACAATTTCCAAGTCTGAACAGTGTGAAAACTGGAGAAGATGCTCCTGACAACGTAAAGCGCTTCTTATAAATCCTGTGTGCTGCTTCTTCAAACCGCAAAGCATAAAAGCATTTCTTTGCGGTTGCTGAGGTTAAGGTTAGGCGTTTAGATTTACTGAGACTCAGAAAACAGAGTTATGGTATTTCCTACCTAAGAAACACTCACAGGTGTATTCGGCGCTGTTGTGCGCCGTCCTTTCCGAATGCTCCGTTAACTGCGAAACTCTGAAAAGCACATACTGTAATAAAAGTGTGTCTTAAGCACGATTCGAATAGATCTAGGCTTGTTTAGACACAAATGCACACACAAACATGTTAAGCCAATAAACCTAGGTCCCAAAAGGGAAATACACGAAAAGCGGAAACAGGATGTGAAATCTAGATCGAAATGGAATGTTTATTAATAAGTGAATTAATATATGAAGGAGTCATTTTCAGCCAAATTCCAAAATTAGCATGCCAAACTTTATTATTTCAACTCGATCCTTTATCATTTGTTCATTTTCCTTTACTCTATTCTCTTTTTCCCACAACCACTACTTTAATAATCAAAAAAAGTGAAACGGACAGACAGACATGATGGTTTGATTCCTAATCCTTTGTAATGTTTGACTCTCCAGCAAGCACAGTGTAATCTAGGATGAGCAGAAAAGCTCCTATCCAATCACAGCTGAGGCATGAAAACTAATATCACCTTTTCCTTTCCCTCTCTCCGTTCTGCTGCTGGGTTTGTTTCCAAAACCATGCTTAGCTGCTTATATCCGGATTAGTAGATGAGAATTTCTGTTTACACAAATGCTAACCCGGCATCATTAACAAAGACACACTGGAGATAAATGTTCTTAAATAAAGACACATAGTCTGTCTTTCCTCTTTCTCACACACAAGATCAGGACAAAAAAAGTGAACAAGTAAGAACCAACATAACTGAAGTTCTTTATCCGATTATAATCAGCACAGGGTGATGAACACTATCATTATCATTGTTCAAATATTGACATTCTGCAGCTGCGCAGGCCTTCCCTACTACGGACGTCTAACACTACGGGTGTAACAAACCATTTTGGCATGATACATCGTGAATGTGCATTGTGGGAATGTGCCTGATCAGTACTGTATCAATTGCGCATTGAATGGAGTTGCACTGAACACCAGAGGTCCCAATCTGCACAACTAAGAGAGAGTGCACGCTAATCACATGCTAATCTGCACTCGCGGTAGCGTGATGGCGCTGGAAAAAGAGCTCTTCAGTAGCTTTAACACAACACTAAGCCTCCGGGATCCACAGTGCCTGTGAAAAAGCAGGGGGTCACTTTAGCCGCCTTGGAGCTCTAATTCTGGCACATCTCATGTGCTGCAGAGCTCGCTAGGTTTATTTAACCGGTCAGATTCGTTTTTTAAAAATGGTAGGACATTTTGATTACAATATTAAACCTCTGTTAATAGCGATTTGTATTTGTTTAAAGTTTGTTTGTGCCTTATACTGTTAATCCTCCAGTATTTGCACTGACACTTCTCACATTTACTCAGAAAAAGACTGTATATAAGGCCATACTCACTCTATTTCCATATTTTATACATTTCCTCACTGAATATGTTTATGCTTATTTCTATTATCTATCCATTTCGATCATCTATCCATCTATCCAGACATAAAAAAATTGTAATGTTTATATCGGCGCATTTTCAATCATAATTTTTCTTCATTCAAATTTTGCTCAAGATATTCTAAGGATGTTGAATCGTGAACCCGCTAATCGAGACCCGAGTGTATCGTTACAACCCATCCGACTCTGTACGTGTCCTTTAGCTTAACAGCTAAACTGCTGTGCGTTAAATAGCTTTCATTACAATTTAAAAGAGTCACAGAGTGGATTATGCTCATTTTCCACTCGGAATTCTTGCCTTTGTAATCTTGGAGATAACATAGGCGGGCGGCGTGCATTGAGAGAGATTCCGAAAGAGAACCAGGAACATACCAGAAAGAGCCAAACCTTTCCGATTAGTCTGATTGGTCTCATATTAAGCAGAAACCCTAATTACCGAAATATGAAGCTCTTGATCAGTAGATTTCAGAAGGTCTGAGTCACTTCCAAAGTTTCCAAACACAGACAGCCGGTCTGTTTATTCCTGATAAAGCACAGCCTAGTGTTGCACTCTCCACCTCCACACAGACAAGAATCTCACCTGCAAAGCAGAGATTTGGCTTCATCCATCCTGAGACAAACAGCTCTGCTAACAGGACACTGACAGCCGCCTCACAGCAAAGTGAAACACTGCCAGAACCACCATTTAAATGCAGCTCGCAGTCCAAGTACCCTGTCTAACATTAGAAGTGTATGTGTGTACATGTACACGTCTGTGGGAGAGAGAAACAAAAGGTGTGCGTGTGAGTAGGAGAGGAAAAGCGTGTGGGTGCGCGTGTGTGGACATTAGTGAGTATACAGAAAGCCTACAAAGGACACGGCTCAACTTCAGTGGGGAGCTGAACTCTATCTACTTTAGAGTCAAGCGACTGATGACTCCATAGGAGAGGCACATCAATTTCCTGGCAGAATTGCCTGTAGGCCACAGCAACGGAGGCACAGCAGTAGATAATGCAAGACAGGCATGTGACGGCAGCCTCTCGAATCCTGCTGCTTCGGTAAATACAAGAGGAGAAACAAGAGCGGAATTTTCTCAGGGCTTCGTTGTGCCCACGGAGAGCGAGAATGCACTGAGGAATTAGGGATGCACTTAGAACAAGATCTATGATCATGCATATGATGAACACAGAAGCTCCAAGAGCGACACGCTGAATTTCCAGCAGCTATGGAGTTTTTCAAACACATGCTCCATTAAACAACGCGTCACTTCACTCAACCTTGGGGTTATCTTTCTCCGAATTAAGCATCAAGGCAAACGGCGAATCTCACTAGCTCGACGACGAGAAGCGATACGCGACAAGTCTGCCTCGGTATCGTGGTGATTAAGAAAAGAACACGATGTTCTTGTGGAAAAACAAGCAAGGTTCGTGAGAAGCTGGAATTCAGATTGGGGTGCAGCAGAGATTTTTGTGAAACATTTAGGAGCCTTTCTGTACACCTGTCTTCAAACTAACGATTTCACTCAAAGCTGGAATTGCACCTGGCAGACTTGCTTCATTTCTATTGCTCAGCTGGGAACAGCTCCAGTCCAGCCGTCATTGATTAATACACGGCCGCGGCCAGCACAGCTGATCTGCTCGGCAACGCTGCCCTTCACATCCCTGAGCGTTATTATTTTCACAAACAGGACGCTTTTCCTAGTCGTGTTTCAGGCCGTCTGTCAATTATGACGGCACAATGACCATTTTCAGGCCTTCATTCAAACTGGAGTCCATGCATGTTAAAAATCTGTCAGCTTTTCAGAGCGCGACAGCATTTCACGGTCTCCTCTCCTCTTTTCCATGAGGACGCAGCCTGGATTGAATGCTTTCAGCCCCTCGCTGCTTTTGTTCCATCCCTTCAGTTGTATCATTCCATGAAATTGGTCTGTCAGGCCAACTCTTTGCTGCTCTTTGAGCTCTCACCAAACTGGTGAAAATGTGCTACGGCGTTATAACATAGAGAAGATATCAGGTAGCGGGCACTTTTCAGCAAAGTGGTAGCACCCGTTAGTACTCAGTGACAGTCTAATGCAGGGGTGCTTCATTCAAGCCCTCCGGGATTTATTTGGGAAGAAATTTCCGTTCGGAGTTCAACTAAAATTGCGCTGAATTCGCTGAAAACTTTAGACCTGAATGAACTTTATATTGATGTAATCTGGACAAATCCTGCTGTTTGCCTCTGCCACCTAAGCAGGATATACTGTATATTACAATGTTCTATTTAAAAAAAAAAAACTGATGAGGTTTTTCTTAAATTGGGTTCTTTTAAATGAAGGGATTATCACGGAAAGGAAAAGCCAATGCAGCCACCTTGCCTCCTGTTTGTAAGACTCAACCAGGAGCTATCAAATTCCCCTCAAGGACCTGCTATCGCCGCATGACTGACTGGAGAATAAAATAGCCCCTTTATGTTGGCTAATACAAGCTCAAAGGCTGTAAGAGGTGTTTGGAATGAGATTAGCCACACGGGCATTTACTTTCCCTCCAATTTTTAATTTAAAGAGACCTGCCACACTGGATGAGAGACTGGCAGTCCGATTTATCCACCACGTTCTGCCCAGCTACCACACAGGGCGCTGAAAAAAATCCAGCCGTGCTGGCGTTCTACCACCAGCAGGATAATGCCTTCCTTGTCTACACTCCCAAGCCCTGGTCCCTTTCCCACATATACCAACCCTTCTGAAGAGGATAACTAGAAGAGTGATGGATAGAGGGATAAATAGACAGAAAGAAAGGAGAAGAAAAGTCTGTATTTTGATGAAGTGGGTGTGTGGATTAGAGCAGGATTCTCCAGGACTTTCTCTGTTAATCCCCTTACCATTCAAAAATGCCGCTTCAGTTTATGCAAGAAATTAGTAACGAGCTCCAACAAGATCACATCATTTCACTCAAAATGGAGCGTGGACGTGTTTTCTACGAATTCTCCCCCACTCTTTATTTTCCGTGTTCCGGATGAAGCGCCTTGATCAGAGTTCAGGAGAAACAGCTTTGTTTCAAGCCTAAGAGTTGTGTTTCATTTTCAGACTTAACCGCCTTGCTGAGAGTTCTGGAGGAACCATTTTTGTTTTGAACTTTTGACAGAAACCACCTCGGTTGGCGGTTAGAAGAAGCTGCCTGGTTCCGAGTTCCGGAAGGAACCGCCTTGGGACCCGATTTCAGCAAGAGCCAGCTTGGTCCAAGTTCAGAAAGATCTTATTCAGAGCTCAAGAGAAGCTGTCTTGTTCGGAGTTCAGAAGGAACTGCTTTGTTCGGAGTTTGGATAGGAATTACTTTGTTCCGAGTTTGGAATACAGGCCCTGCTTAGAGTTCTTAAGAAGTCATTATGTTTTCAAATTTGGTAGAAGCTGCTTCATTCCAACTTGAGAAGAAAGCACCTGGTTCCCAGTTTGGGAGAAGCCAAATGCCTCCGAGTTCAAAAGGAACCGTCTTCATCAAAGATCAGAAGGAATCATTTAATTCGGAGTTTGTGAAGAACCACCTCGTTCTGCTTCCAGGAGAACCGCCTTTCACTCCAGACAAGGAGGTTCCTGAACTTGGAACAATGTTGCTCCTCCTCGCAGAAGAAAGTGGATCCTTTTGAATTGCTGAATCGATTAGTTATAGCCATATATCCGCATATGGCACAATTAAAATCTTGTTGTTAGTGGCACTTTGACGTTCTGGTCCACTCATCACAGTAGTAGAGAACAGAGTAAAAGGACCATCAGGCTGTGTCTCTCATCTCACATACACCTCACAAGAGCAGATGGGCTGCAAAGCAGGAGGTCTGCACGCGCCGATATGGTGTAAGCATGGCGACGTGAACTGGCACGTTTACAATCATTACTGACCAGCCCTCGCTCGCCCTTGGGCCTGATGATATCATCCAACAAGTGCAAACAATAAGAAACAACGCCTATGTAGATATTTAAAGGGAAGTATCAGTGACTACGCATAATCTGGCTTTGCTGAGGGAACAGGTTGGCTCCCTGTGGGAGAAGAAAGATATTCCATTAGCATCAGGACAACTAGATAAACGGCTGCTCCATCATCCGGCGTTTGAAGAGGAATCACACAGAGAAGGACAGAGAAAGCACGGAGGAAAGAATAAGAGAGTTCTGCAGAGAGCACAGGTTTGAAAATAGACTGTAGAATGGGGCTGGACTGTTCCTCTGCAGCCATTAACTGCCAGGGGCCCACATAATGGTCGATAAACACCACTTGTACTCAACCGAAAAGGTAACAATTACCCACATAGTTCTAGGCAACATGTGTGTGTGTGTGTGTGGCCACCTGTGTGCTGTGCCTTTTTCCTACCACAGAGATGGTGCCTAACCTCAAACAGGTCTGCGTTTTTCCACTGCAAAACAACCGGTTCTTAGCTACCAGAACCAAAACGCTGCTGGTCCGGAACCGGGAACATGACAGCCGTTAAAATAAAACCTGAACATCGTGAAGGATTTCGGGGTTTGTTTCTTTTTTTTTTTTTTTTTTAGAAAACGAGGATCAGTAAATCGTGCAGACGTTACTGGTTATTGCTGGAAACCGAAACTCGGTTCCAAATCAGAACCGAATACAAAATGCCAAGTACACATAAAACAATTCATTTCAATTCTGCTTATCGGTTCTGTGATAACCCTTAATTTAACAATGTTTGAAAAACAAACAAAGACTAGAGAAACAAGGACTACAAAAACAAAGCCTCACAGTGGCGCTAAGATGACTTCAGAATAATAGTCCCTGTGGCTCTCTCTGGTCATAGTGCCAGTGAGATTTCAAAATAAAAGTCCCTGTGGCTCACTCTCGTCATAGTGCCAGTGGGATTTCAAAATAAAAGTCCCTGTGGCTCACTCTCGTCATACTGCCAGTGGGATTTCAAAATAAAAGTCCCTGTGGCTCACTCTCGTCATACTGCCAGTGGGATTTCAAAATAAAAGGCTCACTAGCCTCATCTACAAAGATTTCAGTTTTTTTATCTAATACAATAAAATGCATAAATATTTTTGCTCACTGCTCCTGATTGCATTTTCAGTCTCTTCAAAGCAATAATGCGGTCAGCATGCTTTAACTAACTTGTAAACAGTCAAATGTTCCGTTTTGTCATCTAAATATTGGACCGCTTTTGAATCATTTATTTATCATTAATGATCATTAATTAATATGCAGCGTAGCCTGTGACGTCATCTAGTGACGTTTAGCTAAAGCTACTTTCCTCAGCACACACTTCTCACATTCTGCTCATGAACGCTCAAAGAAAACTCTTGTGTCTGTTCTGTAAATAGTCAGGGGGGAAATAATGATGTGGACCCCCAACATCCAACCAATGTTCTCACGCTGTCGTGTTGCCCATCAATTCAGAAAGCTCCGCCTGTCGCAGCAGCATTCCGGAGTTCCAACCTAGGCGGAATGTGAACATGTTTTGGGGACACGGCTGTCGGGAGGAACGCTGTAGTGCTGTTTCTGTTGGGATTTTGAATTTCAAAACAGTCCTATATATAGACCTAGATTTAATGCTCCTTTTCAGCAGCTACGCGCTCAAAACATCTAAAAGCAAGTGTTTTCTGTGAGAGACTCTTTGTGCTGTGCTGTGTATAGACGCTGAAGGGTTTGATTTTGGATGGTAAAACGTGTTCCCAGTGCCAGAGGTAAAACTTCCACAGATAATAAAACCCTCCACAGTCGTTAATTTAATGTTGTGCATTAAAAAAAGAATCCCACATCTGATGGGCAACTAAAGCTATTTTCATGACTGCCATTAAAAAGATGCAAAGAAACAGAAAAAGACAGGGGGACTGAAGATCAGTGTTGGCGTGAGAGAACGGAAACGATGCATCGGCAATTCGAAAAGAAATGAAGAGAAGTGAAGAGAAGATGAAAGGAAAAGCAGGACTGAGGTGGGAGAAGAAGAGAAGAGAAAGGGGATGAGAAAAGGAAGAGAAGAGGCAAGGAAGAAAAGGAGAGAAAGGGAAGGGAAAAGAAGAGAAGAGAAGAGAAGAAAGATAAAGAGATGAGAAGAGACAAGGAAGAGAACAAGAAGATAAAAGGAAGAGAAAATGAGAAGAGATGAGAAGAGAAGAGAAGAGAACATTGTCTGCTGCTCCACTCTATGTAAATGAGTTGCTTCATTGCCTTCAGGCTTGTATAGACCCAAACATAAAGGCTGTGTGTGTGTGTGTGTGTGTGTGTGTGTGTGTGTGTGTGTGTGTGTGTGTGTGTCACCATGATGTGAGGCATTGGGCGGGCTGTGCACATTTTTTCCAACAAACACTAACACAGTGATGTTACCATGATGAAGAGAGAGAGAGAGAGCGCGAGAGAGAGAAATACACACAGTCTCTCCTTTATCACTCCCATTGGAGCGGCTCTAATTTGCCCCAGGCAGTCAGGCACACACCCTCCACAGCAGTGCCAGGGTTTTGGAGTGCACTCAGGAGTTACTGAGAAGCCTACAGATGAGAATATGCAGAGAAGCAAACAAAATAAAATACAGTCTATCATCAAGAGACAGAGCTGTACTGCTAAAGACAGGAAATCACTCTGGGGGAAAAGACAAACAAACAAGAAAACAAACAAAAATACTACCGAAAAATTAGTGCTGGCAACCGAAATTTGGTTGCAAATTAGAACTAAATCCAAAATGCCATGTACTGGGTACCTGTAAAAGATTTGCCCATTGGTTCTGGGTGGCGGGGAAGCTGGAGCCAATCCCAGCATCTTGGGGCGAGAGGCGGGGTACACCCTGGGCAGGTCGCCAG
>JAQQZR010000012.1:18387255-18438907 GCA_030068235.1 Notoglanidium macrostoma | reverse complement strand
GACTGTGGGAGGAAACCGGAGCACCCGGAGGAAACCCACGCATGCACGGGGAGAACATGCAAACTCCGCACAGAAAGATATATATTTGTTACACAAACAAAAGCTACATATCTGCAAGCTATGCAAGAATATACAGCGCGAGAATTGGAGACTGTTGTGGTGGCTCCAAGGGGATTTCACAATAAAAGTCCCTGTGGCTCGGTAGCCATATCGCCAAATGAGAGTTCAAAATAACTTTCTTCAGCAGCGCTTTCTTTTCTTTTTTTCGTTTATTTAACATTGCTTCAGCGGCTCCACGTAGGCAAATTAAATGGAGGAATTAAAATTAGTCATAAACTCTCGATGTCGCTCACTTTCCTGCAAACAGCCTGAGAGTTATAGCCAGTTACGGGCAGGAATCCGAGCCAAGCTCGACACGGCTTCCGCTTGCTCCCGTTGACGAGATGAAATTACAGAAAGCCCGTTTTAATGTCACACATTCACTAGTTGCTGTTTGCAATAATACATCATCGGTAAATCCAGACCGAGTTCCATTAACGCCGTGCCATCAGAGACGATATCCTTCAATCAAATCGAAAGCTGAACGAGCTGAGAAAATACACAACATTTAAACAGCAGTATCTCGCTGCATATGGAAATGACACTCTTTCCCCTCTCAATCACGTCTTTCCACCTTTCACTGCTTTAGCACCTTCTTCTTAACACCCTCCTCTGAAACCCCACGCGTTCACCTGGCTCCACATGCCCCAATCCACACACACACACACACACACACACACACACACTCACTCGCTGTCTAATTTGCTGTCTGCATCCACACCTCCCCAGCTTTCGCTCACACACGCTTATTGAAATCAACAGCACCTTCCTTTCAATCGAGAACTACACTAACACACACACACACACACACACAGGCCCCTTTGGTCGTGTTCCTAATAGCCTGTTGCTGTCACATCAACAATAAAGTCCCTGTCGGGCACGATGGCGATCATTACGGCCCAAACGGAGTGTCGGAGTACTGAATAAATCACAGAAAAGGAAAAAAAAAAAAAAGTTATCATCTGCCTTGATGACTCCGTATTGATAGCACGGTGCACGGAGCGAGACGGGAAAAAAGATCCATAAGGGATTGGTGGAAAAGGCCTCACGATTGGAAGCTGCATTTTTGAAATGTTACAAAAAAAAAAAAACTGAAGGACGTCGGGTACATGACGGGCCTTCGTGCGCTGTGTTCGAGATTAAGACGCTATACATCCCAGGGAAAACGCAGTCAGGCTTATTGCGTCAAAGCAGCGTTTTGCCGAACTGGGCTCGTTTCGGTCTAATTCTGCGCCGAGCCCAGCCTCTCTTCAGCCCAGATTCCGGGATAAGACGGCTTTCTCCATCGATACGCCGGAATTATTTTTAGCATTAAGAGAACGACAGGAGGCGCGGCTTCTTGCAACGCCGGTTCGCGAAACGCGCGAGGAGGATTAGAAGAGACGGTTGGAGTAGAGAGCGAAAGAGAGAGATTGCTTTCTAAGCTGAGATGATGTCTGCACTTTGATATCACACAAATCCACCATAAAGGCAGGAACACTAGGGCTTTAATCCATCTGCGCCATCGCAGTGGCAGAGTTCATAATCATTGCGAAAGCCCGCAGTTCTTCTCACGATGGTTCAATAGTCTTTTACTGAGTGCAGCTTTGCGACAGAGTTACAGAGGTGGCGTCACACTTTATCACAAAACATAACACACACACACACACACACACACACTTTGGTAATTTTCATGGATTTTTGTAAAGTCAATGCTGACACTAAGTTGTACTGAAACATCTCTCCAATTCCAATTCCAAAAATCTTGTGTGTGTGTGTGTGTGTGTGTGTGTGTGTGTGTGTGTGTGTGTGTGTGTGTGTATTTCTCTCTCTCTCTCTCTCTCTCTCGCTCGCTCCCTCTCTCTCTCTCTGTTTTTCGCCCATTTCTGTCCCTGCAGGAGCTGAGTGTGGCTCGCTGGTGCCATCAGGCCCTCACAGAATTGTATGTGAAGCTCTAAATGGCCGTGTCAGGTTTAATTGCTATCGCATCTGTTCTCCCAGCAATGAAGAGACCTTTTCCTGCCACCTTCAATCCCCGCTCTAAACCACGAGAGAGAGAGAGAGAGAGAGAGAAAGACAGAGGAAGTTCAGATGGACTGGCTTCACCACCATTTCAGTAAGACACTAGTTCTTGGACATGTGTGCCTCCTGACCAGCCATGATCCCTTGCTCGAGCTCCAGCAGGGACTGTACGCAGCACACAAACTAATACAACACTGGATGACATGATTTTTCACCCTCTTTATCCATGCGTTCCAGAGAACAACCAACAAAACATTTTTTCACACTCCAGTATGTGGCCTGGGGCGGAGTTCACCGGAGTACATGTATAGAAATAAAATGAACACGCTATCCTAACGCCCGCGCTGTCATCGCTGTATCGAATGAAAACAAGGGCTGTAACGTGTTGGACCACAAGCGAACCCAGCAAAGTGTTTCACTGAGCTGAAGCAGGTAAACGTATGAGGGGGGGGGGAAAAAAAAACATAGCTGTAGTTCAGCAAATCTTAACAACAGCTGCTGTCGCAGCTCCTCACCTGCAGCTTATCCAATCGCGCACGTATGACAACGACGTATCTGAAGGCAGGCCATCAAGAGAAGAAAGGGCTCACGCGGACTTTTCATGGAAGCTGCACATTATGCTCCGAAATAAAATTAGAATTTCACAGGCGTAAAATAATCCCTGACGGTTAAACATTAAAGGTCCACTATGGAGGATTTCGTGGGATCTATTAACAGAAATGTGTATATGTTGTCATTAGTATATAATTACCTGTCACTATGAATCGTCGTGTTTTCACGAGGTTAGAACCAGCCCTTTATATCTACACAGGGAGCGGGTCCACCGCCACAGGGCCGCCGCGACAGTCGCCCAGAACGGACAAACCTCTAGAGAGCGCCTCGGGCGTTTTGTACAAGCGTGAATCCTGAAGGAAGATGAAGAAGAAGAAAGGAAAAAGAAGGAAGAAGAAATAAGAGGCATCGGTGTTTGCTGGTTCGAGAACCTGAATTTTGAAAAAAAATGGAGGATCATACTTATTATTGAGCAAGGGAGTGCGAATGTTAGTACTTGGAAGCACCGTACCGGCTCCTGACGGACACCGTACGCTCCGATGCACGCTTGGAAAGCCAGGGGTAAGGGCGGGGCGGGGCGGGGCGGGGCATGTTGAATCCTACATAGTGGACCTTTAATATGGTATTAATATGTTAGCTGCAAATCCGGACCATTTTATCTAGCTAGACCGGCACAAATTTCAACCGACTACCCTGAAACCAAGCAGCAGCTCCGATTAGACATTCCGTGTGTGTAGACGTGGAGGGATTTTGGACTTTTCCTAACGTACGCGTCTCCCGGGCTGCCAGTTCCTAGAATGAGTGGGCTTTCTTCTCTTGCCAGTCGCAATCAGATGTGCCCAGACTTGCTGCCTGAGACCACTCCCTCAACCACACACACACACATGATTGTAGCCCCTTTAGACAAACTATTGGACACGCACACTCTTACTCAAACCAGTACAAGTGCAACGACACATCTGCTCACTGATCAGACGGAGCGGCTATAATCAGGCTGACTGGCTGACTGAGAAATGAGGCTGGAGAAACGTTTCCAATAAAGCGTCTCATTCTTCTGACATGAGGTCATGCCCTCCTGCTGGTGAGGAAACTCAAGAGACACAGAAAAGGGTTACAGAGAAAGCCTTCACCACATTTACAATCTAACACGGGAATGTAGAGATATTAGTTCCTCATGGCGTACAGTGTACTCTGGGCATACTTCAGATCAGTCATAGAAAACAACAACAACAACAACAACAAAAAACCTGAGTAAGAAGGCCAAAATCAGTAAGAACCACTCCGTCTCTCTGCCCCGTCGCGGAGGCATGCTGGCTCTGGATTAAGCTCTGGCTGAATCAGTTATGAATTTAAAACACTGGGCTTAAAGCAAGGCAATGCTGGACAATCGAACCAAGCAAAGCTCTCTGTTAATTTGTGTTAAGCTCTGCCCTTCTGCCACACTCTCGCTTTGTTTCTCTCCCTCTCTCTCCCTCTCTCTCTCTCTCTCTCTCTCTCTCTCTCGAGCAGTGCGATAAGTGACGGTAAAAGATAACGCCCTGTTACAGGTGTCTATTATATAGAAGGAAAAAAATCGCGCGCAGTAATTAATGCGTAATAATGTTGTCGCCGCTGTTCTTTCGTGGACGGGACTCGTGTCGATTCCGAGACCAGCATTTTAATTCCCCCTTGATGCTCCGAGAAACGGCGTACGAAGAAGATGGCTGTATTTTCAGCCACGTGAGCCGCCGTCGGAATGATTTCGAAGCGTCAGGCGAGATTTCACATGATCAACGATGTTTATTTCATTATTCATCATGTAGTTCGGTAGCTCGTGAGCCGGACGCTGACTGGGAATCAAAGCTGCGATTTCGCTCACAGGGAACAATTTAACAGCAGGTTAACATTCACGTTAGACGTAACACTGGAACCGCGTAATTGTAACCGATTATCGCTTGTCATTTTAGCGGAAGCGCTAATCAGTCGTTAGTCATGGAAACACCGACCTCCATGTCCATTCTGTAGGCATTACTTTGATCCGTTTTCTGCTCGATCCCTTTTGATTATGATGCGTTTTTGCATATTCACCGGGAACGGATGACAGAATCCGCTTCACCTTCGCCCTGACCAGCTCCTGAGCCTAGTGCTACGGCTAAAGCTGTGTACATCAGCCGTGATATGCATTCCCAGCCCAAGCAAGAACACTGACCTGAATGCAGGCGTGAGTCATAGTGATTAATGCCTAGACATTACTAAGTGTTTCCTCTACGTTCCGGCTCTACACCCCGACGCGGCGGAAACTCGTCGTGACACGCGATGCGCTTTTAATAGTGGCTTAGATGAGCGCTATATTATTTCTTTCGCTTTTTTTCTTCAGAGGCGAAGAGAGTAAATTACTGGTCAGGAAAGAAACAGACACTAGCCATATTCTTTTTCACACACACCCCCACACACACACACACATAATCGCACGACAGAAGGCTGGAAATCGGTTTGGGGAGAGTGGGAATACGGGTGCAAAAGTACTGACCTGCTGTCCTGGCCAGATCCTTACCAAATGACACAAAACTGGTCCCAAAACAGCATTACGTCAAGTTTTATGTCGCTTACTGCCACTTTCTGATCACAACAACAAGGACGATTAGGAATTCATAGGCTTGCCTGGTACTGCGAGTGAAAACGTGAGCTGGGTTTCTGGGTAACAGCGTTAGCTAAATGCATTAATGTTAAAAGCATTGTAATGGCTAATCTCTGTGGAGCGGAGTAAAGCGGCGAGATGAGATAGGGGCGGAGGAGCCGGGAGAACGGAAGGGCGGCGAGGGGAAGACGCGGGGGAGCCCTGGCGGTGTCTCTGAGCCTGCTGCCCTGTTCTACCTGATTGAGGTCGATGATGAGGAGATCAATAGATCATTAGGCAATCCCTGCACTGCTCAAACAAACACACAGATTACAGACGAGATAATAGCAAGATCCGTTGCCAATGTGTGTGTGCGCGCGCGTGTGTGTGTGTGTGTGTGTGTGTAGCACGTCTCTAGGGCGTGGCGTGAGTGTCTGTGGGCAACAGGATGACGCCAGAATCAGCAGCACACATCCATGAGCTCATATGGACACACTGCCAGAGTCTGGCTCAGCTTTCAGGGTGTGGTTCTGGACCAAGCAGAATGTTATGATTTGTTGTGTGTGTGTGCGTGTCTCAATGGCTCACTTGGGCGTGGCTGCATCTATGCTTTATGTTCCAGGCTCTGGCACTAGAAAAGCGTAAGACAGACCCAGAACTCGGTCCTTAATAACCTTTTGCTGCTCCCATGCGATTTTCCCAACGTTTCATCCGAAAAAGCGCTCGCACTCATTTACCTCCGATTCCAGCCGGAAACCTGTCACGGCTCTTCCGCGGATCGCCTGGACGCGCGTGGCGGCAAGCTCATCATTAACATCAATTCAACTTTCCCGGAGACGTTCAAATGAATACCTCTCTGTTCCTTCTCCTCCTCCTCCTCATCTCTCAGACAATGGTGGCCACCTGTGGACTGCTGAAGAGGGGGAGGGGGGAAGAAACGCACCGGCGGCACCAAGAACTGCAGCCTGTAACACTGACAATCATCGGCGTTTCCGGCGCAGTCTCACTCACCACATGATTACGCTTAACGGCTATAAAGACTGAAGGGGACCGTTATGAACAATGCAGCTGGATGGAAAAATTGGAAATGAGTTCTCGGGCCTTTAGGGTTTCATTACGAGCCTGATGATAGTGATATAGTACATAACATGTGTAATTATATACACAGGGCTTATATACAAGCTTGTTCAGTGACTTATGGAACATATGGTCTCGATTCGTCGCTCTAGAACAAAATCGTCTCCGTCCCAGATGGATGTCGAGCGCGTATTAAACACAAAGCACGCGAGCGGCGGGCACGAGGATGCCCACGGCTTTGTCATTTCCTACGCGAGGCCCGGGACTCTCTCTAGGAGCGCTTCCTGTGATCTTTATGAGTGAGCGATCCCTGTGGACATCTGTTTGCACAGGTGTGCTCGTCTAACTTGATTAGGAGGGGCAATCGGTATACGCAGGTGTGTGCGCGTGCGCGCGCAGGCAGAAGCGCCGCGTTGGCTTCCGCCGAACGCCGCAATAAGAACAGACGACGATCAGACTTGTAGGCAGGGAAATCAGACTGTGGTATTAGTTCAGTTGGTGAGTTTGCCAGCATGTGGGTGCACCGAGCTTAGAGACAAAACATAAGGCAGACAATAAGATGGAAAAAAAAAAAAAAAAGGCTCAAATAAATAAGAAGGGTTTTTCAGATTATAGCTGGAGCCAGTTTCGCTCTCGCACTGGCAGATACCAGTTTCAAAGCAGCAGAGGAAAAGAAACCTGCGAGGAAGCAGACTACGGCGTTACATCCTGAACACGATCATCATCATCGTCATCGTCATCTGGTCGTAAGCACAGCAGGAAGTCACAGCAGAAAAGAGCAGAAAAGTATAATCCTCTTTCCAACTTAGACATGCATAATCATTTTTTTTTGTTTTGTTCGTTTTGTTTTGTTTGAATAAATCGTACATGTGCGGAGGGATCCGTGTCAGAAGTCTCTCCGCGTGCTGGGAGCCCTGCTTATGAAAGAAGGCCGGAAACAGGTGGGCTCCAGTTCTGGCAGCAGCTCGCTACCCGACGGCACAATAAGAAAGCGCTCCCATGGCAACCAGGCGCAATTTGCTTTCCGCAGCCATACACCAGTCTACTTCATGCTCTAATGTAAAATGACAAGTTGCCGGAATTAATTTTAGCGTTGGAGCGCAAACAAACAAAACAACAACAACAAAAAAAAAACCAGCCCTTAAAATTAAATACAAAAGTCGTTTTCTTATTCTTCTGGTTTTTTTATCCCCCCAAGACTCTTTGCGTTCGGCGGCGCTTCCGGGAACGCTCGGCTCCTTCGGTCCGGCCCGCAGTCCGGAGTCAGGCCAGGGAGAGTCTCTAACGGAAGAGAAACCAATTTCGTCTCCTACGGTGAAAAGGGGAACGCTGGAGAGAGACAGACAGACAGACGGAGAGAGAGAGGAGGGAGCGAGAGACAAACGAGAGAGTGACAGAGATCTGTGGATGGTGAAGAGGAGCGGAAGCCTCGTATAAAAGTATCTGCGCCGTGAGGAACGTGTGTCGGAGTGGATGCTGACAGTTTTAAAAGGAAAGCTGAGGGAAAAATCACAGGAGTGACAGCTGCCAGAAACGGCACCGAGCTGCTGTCGCTTTACTGACGGAAACAAAAAACACACACACACACACTAGCGCTTCACACCAAAAAGTCTGACATTTCCAAACGGAATCGCTTCCTTTAACAAGCATCTAAACGTGCCCTTTAAACGCTCACTGAGCGACCTGGTTCGGGATCGGCTTCGCCTACGACGGCCTGATGCGCTCCCAGAGCGCCGTGTGTTCACCTCAGGGCGGCGGTCCGTCTGCCTCCGCCAGCGGCGGTGGAAAAAGAGAGCCGTTTTGGGTTCCAGCTCGAGTCGTACCATCTGCAGATGTGTTGATGTTACGAGTTCCAGCGCAGGTCTGCATTTCTCTCGCCGCTCTGGGAAAGGAGACGGGATACGGCCTGTTCGGTTCCGCTTTCATTTCATCCCTGTCACGATGAAAGCGGCCCGATCGAGACTAAAATGCGCGTGGTCTCGGGGTCAGCGCTGGGGAACGTTCCCAGATGACCCGTGCGATGCAGACTCCGTTTCCTGGGTCACAGCTGAAGAGAAGAATGACAAAAAGAAATGAAATGTGTGTGTGTGTGTGTGTGTGTGTGTTTCTCTGCTCTATTGGACCACGAAGAATTTGTACACGGGTGCTTGAGCCAGCATGATTCACCCTTCATATATACACACAGCAAGAGCTCTCCCGGTTTAGTCCTGCTTTGCTCTCTGTCTCTTGTCATAATGATTACCAGAGTGTAATAAAGTGGTGTGCTGAGTGTAAATGATCAGCTACCCGTACAAAGCCTCCTACATACTTTACATAGTATGAAAAAAGAGAACGGAAACCTCAGCGATGCGTCAACTCTTTCCACTAGCTGGTGCTTTTCATTCTGCAGTCCTGCAAGTCTCGGTTCTGCGAAACCACGAAAAAGCCGCGGCGTACGAGACGATGTTCTTGAAAAGCAGACAGATGGTTCGTAACCCCCGACCTCAACAGCTACGCGCGGACTGCACGCATTGTCAGGATGAAAAAGAAGGAATGGAAGAAGGAGGAAAAAAAAAACAGCCAGCCAGTGTGTAAGACATTGTGATGCAGAAGCGCTACCATGGCGAGCAATAACAGCTTGCCAGTCAGTAAACATCAGACACACTACTCATCTCAATTCTCTCCCGAACAGCGACACAGCTCAAGCTACACATATACACATGCTGTTTGTATACAAAAAGGCCAACTGTTTCAAACGCTCCGCGCTCAGACAGTGATCCGGATCACCCCCGGACCCTCAACTCCATCCTGCTCTCATTCTAACGGGACAGCCAGAGGTAAAGCTGTCGGTTTAAACGGAGGACGTTGTGGCTTCTCCGTAACTGGCTGAAAACAGAAAAACATGGTCTTTATTGATCCAGAACCTGTTAGCCAGATGGCTGTGGTACAAGAGGAACACCTCAGCTCTTTTCTTTTTCAGGTTCTGAACCGATTTATTTTTTGTCAAAGCAGTCAGGGCGGTTCAAAGTTTTGGTGCGTGAACCAGAACGGAACGCCGTCCCTGTTGGTGGAAAAGGCGTATCTGGGCATCTCCCCACCGCATAAGCGTCCACTTCCTAGTTCAGAACGCTCACTACAGTCGGGTCAGCGACATCATCAGCGGACATTACAAAATTATATTATGTTATATTTATATATTTCTTTCTGGAATAAGTTGACTTAAAGGTCAGCTTAAGAGTCACCCTTCCCAGAATCCCCTGCTCCAATTCTGATGCCGTCGATGCTCCAGAAACAATCCGGTGACATTCCAGGCCGTAGATCATGAACCGTAACATGAAACTGATGATATTCCGCAACGTATCTATATTTTTAATTCTTTTGACCGATCCATCGCGTGTTGTTGTTCCGAACGGAACGCACTCTTCAAGTGTCACAATAACTCCAGACATGTTCTTTTCCTCTAGTGTGGAAAAAGCATGCGTCTACGCTTGTCCCATCTCCTGCTCTTTTAGCTAGAGCTGAGGGACACGCACGCGCGCGCACGCACACGCACGCACGCACGGTCTAGAGCAGACGCTCCGGTTAATCTGCGCTGATGAGCTCGGAGAGCTGGTTTCTCTCTCTGACCCAGCACTAAGCCTCTCTGTCGGCCTGACCAACCCGAAGAACACACACGTCTGAGAAAGCGCTTCCTAATCTCCTCGAGCAGTTTTTCCAGCTGCAAAGCAAGTGGGCCCCATTCTGCATTACTGAACGCTTTCGAAATCCCGGCCTTGGGAGGAAAACGGAGCCAAGGAAGCAGGATGGAGATTAATTCTGTCCACCTGAGCAGAAAACTGCGCCTCCTTGGCCACAACAAGCAGATGTGCATACATAAACGCACACCAGAGCCAGCGCGAGAGGCTGGCTTCCGAACCGAAGTGTCACGATGATATATTATGATGGGATTATAACCGAGAGCAAAAAAAAAAAAAAAAAAAAAAAACACTTCGGTGTCAGTGTGCCGCATTACAAATTCCTTAGGATCGGTTTACAGGTTACCCAGCGCTAGTCAGATAAACAGCGGCAGGATTAAGGTATTCTCTGGTCATGTAATATAATGCTGATCAGCTGATGAACTGGATATCAGGGCCGTGAGACTGCAAAACGGCCGTGCAAAGCCGGTCGCATTTATATCCCAATATAACCGATGTTACGGCTTTTCGATCTAGGAACAGCTAACCGCGGTTTACATGCGGAGCGTTAAACGAATACGATTTAACGGGGGAAATAAATAAGTGAACAGCGCTGCAGATGAGACGTTTATGGTATTATAAGAGTTTGAGCCAAAATCAACAAACCCAGAGGGCAGTGTAATCCATTACAGATCTCGGCGTAGACGGAGACGAGCGCCTCCCCGAGAAAGGATTTGCATCAGCGTTTCGCTACACAATTTATGACTTTGTCTTTTAAACGTAATTTGATTGACCTTGTTTTCCCAATCGAGGCTCTTTGTCTTATGTCCGGGTGTTGAAAAGGCAAGTTAACAAAGCATGAAGATGGGAAGGAGGAGGGGGGGGGGAGTGAAAACAAGTGCGTGTGCGTGTGTGTGTGTGTGTGTGTGTGTGAGCTTTGTTTAACACTCGGGGCACGGCGGGTGCAGGCCTCGCCGCTGCTCCCTGGAGTAGCGCTCTGAAGGACATGGAGCTTCACCTCAGATGACACACACACACACACACACACACACACACACAAAGAATCTGATAATGCCAAAGTGACAGAGAGTGAACGAGTGCAAAAAGGATCAAAATGACATGTGCAGCTGTTGCAAACACCAGGAATGGATAAATAAACAGGAATGAAGGAGTAAACGAGGGGATAGGAGCGAAGGGGAGAGATATGAGTGGCTGGACACGGTCCACGACACTGACAGCTGGCACTGACACTCTCCACAGCCCCAGCAAACAGCGCTGCGCAGGACTGTTCTCCATAGACCAACGGAGACAGTGTGTGTGTGTGTGAGAAAGAGAAAGAGAGATGAAAGAGGACGATGCCGATAACATGACTGCGTCTCTTGGCTCCAAGTCTAATTAACGCTCCGGCACATGCGTCAAATGAAGTCGGATTGGACCAGGAATGTGCGTGTGCACGCGCATTTGTGTGTGTGTGTGTGTGCTTTCGTGGGAGCTGCTGCTCAGTCAGCAGTGACTGTCAGGGGGAGGTGAGGATGAGGATGGCCTTGTCTGGAGGTGAAAGTGTCTGGCGGAGCTATGAAGATAGATGAAAGTAGAGGGCACGGATCGAGGGCAGAGGCAGTTGTGTGTGTGTGTGTGTGTGTGTGTAGGAGGTGCTTTGGGAATGGAGATCTGACCGATGAGACACAAATCCAAGTGCTGTGTCATTAATTCCTCTGGAGGCATAAGCGTAGCGGAGACAGAGACTTGGGGAGATTGAGCGTGAGTGAAAGAGAGCAAACAACAGGAGGAAAAGAAGTCCGAGGGCGAGAAAAGAAACAGCATCCGAAGTTCAGGCAAATAATTCAGTCAACAAACTTGTCGAAGTTCTATGACTCATAACCAGGCGCTCTCTGCGATGAAACGTGTGCGCGTGTGTACTTTCAGTACTTTTGTGTCAGTTCAGCGGAGAGCGGATTCCGCCCGAAATGGACTAGCCGTTCCGCGGTTCGTGTCGCGCGCATCTCCGAGATGCTGCTCTGTGACAGCTTATGATTTTCTCATTTTCAGAGTGCGCTCGCGTGGTGGTGGTTGCCACGGCGCGCGGCGCCGCTCGGCAGAATCTCGCCCACCGTGCTCCGGGTCCCATGAGCAGATATCACTATTAAACTGTGACCCAATTAATTTAATCTCCGCTCGCCGCATGCAGACATGAGAGTCCAGCCACCACCCGAGGAGGAGGAGGAGGAGGAGGAGGAGGAGGGGTGGAAGGGATGGGTAATTTCACGTCTCGGCACATACGCATTTGAGTTTCTAACTGGGGGGAGGAAAAAAATGCAATTACACGGCTGTGATCGGGAGAATAGGGCGAGGAAGGGGGCGAGGATGAGGACTCACGCCTGCCCGCGCTGGCTCTGTGCTAGTCGCTGGGCTGATCTGTGCGCCAGCAGACCGTGGCTGAAGACAGGCCGTCTAACGACTTCTCTGTGCTGGCTGGGTAAAGCCTAGAGTCAACAGATGTTTTCTTGGACACACATCCATTCAATTATTTCAACATTTTCCGAAAAGACATGGAGTCCTTGCTAATTGCGTCCGTGGCGCGCGGTAGCTCTTGCTCTAAGCCCTGAGTGCTTACCGATAATAAAGCGCACACTCTTCTCTTCTCTTCTCTTCTCTTGCCACTTGCTTTTCCAGCCCGTTCCTTAAGAAGCTTATTGCAAACATTTAGAAAACGCAAGTTAAACAGAATCATCACAGTGAGCCCCGTGGCTGCCAGATGTGTTAGCATAAGCACTTCGGAGTGTTAATATAACCACATCAGGAGTCTAACGCTGCTGCTGCACATCTGTCGGCATAACAGAATAGCACTTCTTTGTTCTAGCTGCTACTGCCTGTCAAAAAAAACAAACGCGTGGTACGCCGTCGCTACTCCCCAGTGCGCTTTATTATTATAGCTGCCTCCCTGCCGGAAAGCCCGCGGAGCCGCAGCGCGCTACGCCATCGCAAGTGAAAAGAATCGGACACGTAGCGGAAGCACCTAGATGCACATCTGACTTTACTCAAGATGCCGGGAATTCCTTGTGTGCGCCCGGGTCATGTTTCCTTAAAGGCGAGACGGCGTTTGAAAGTGAAGCTCTCCATCCTTTATCTCAGCGTGGACGGGAAGGTATGGAGCAAGGGGACGTTCGCGTGATGCCGTGGAGCATAATGAGGTGCCGGGACGCGCGCGTAGACGCGCAGCTCCGGTGTCTGAGCGGCGACACGGGGAAAGGAAACTTCCGAATAACCTCGATAAGCCGCGACAGCGTTTAGTAGCGGTATCAGTTGGAGATAAGGGCAGAATGAGATCCAGAGAGAAGGAGTATGAGTGATCGCTGTGAGGGATGTGCTTGTGGATGGAGATCAGCACTAGAGTGATGGGCTCCATTACCTACAAACGGTGGTAACCACTGGCTGCTCCTCGCACTACCCTGTCTAATGGCCCATAATATCGCTTTACACCCCGTCCCAGTTCTTTATGCTACCTCCCTGACATAACCCTGTCATGAAGGCTCTATAAAAACAGATATATGTCTTTATTACTTCTGCTTAACATATCGCCACGACTATCTACGCGGCACAAAGAAAGCTAATCTGGGAAAGTCCGCCTTCTCGGGCCCTCGAGGCGGACGCTAAGACAGTTATTGCCTTGAACTGTCACCCGCTCCCTCTACCATTCATCCCCGACACAACGGATGTTTTATTATAATCAAATGAATGCAATATCTTCCCATAAACACCCTACTTAAAAAGTCGTTCGCTCCGCCTGCAATACGGCCGTCGCGCCACAAGGTGTGGCATGTTTAATTCGGATCCGACGCAATTTACGCACTCATCATTCAGCACACACACACACACACACACACGGACGCGCACATGCTTCTTTTAACATGGAAGGCGTACGCTACCGCCACCTATCTGCCATCCCGGCTCCCATTAGCATGGAGAGAAATACATCATCCCTGTATTTATCTCCCGCAGACATGCAGTGTTCATTACAGGCTGGCGCTCCACTACTGCATTTCCACACAGGTCTCGCAGCAGATCGGGGTAAAGATAGAGAGAGGTATTAAGAAAAAAAAAACAAACAACCAACATTTCCACCCCGGAGGAGGGACGGACGCTCGGGATGCCTGCCCGGACGATGGCGTTATGAAACTTTTTACGGATCAATTTTTTCGTATCCATATCTGGAAATCTCTAGAAATCCAGATGCAGCAATCTGCCTCCACCATGAGCAATAAGGGATTATAATTCCTTAGAGCGTTAAGGCACCGGGGCCGGCGAGATCTCCGGAACAGCCGAGCAGTGAGCAAGCAGCGGCGTCCTAACTTACTGAAAGGGAAAAAAAACCCAAAAAGTCATTTCCTCTAATCTGCGCGAGTGAACAGGGAGTAAACTGCAGGCCTACAAACTGGATCCATTCCAAGACAATAGGTAAGTACACTCAGAAGGGCCACGTTTATTATTCCGCCGACCAAATGCAGCGCGCCCATCCTCCTTTCAGGTCACGTGTTCATTTCTCACGGCAAAAAAACAGAAGAGGAAGAAAACGGAAGCCCGTCGGAGGAGACATGGAACAGCGTTGGGTCGAAGGAATCCAATCTCTCACGGAGACAACCTGTCAGCCAGGCGCGCACACACACACACACACACACACCATTCCTGAATAACCCCGGAGTTACCGTTGAATGAAATAACAGGATTACGGACGCACTAGAAATCCTGCCGAGATGCCTGATAATGCAGTTTAGCGGCGAGCATCACGCCGCTAGCAGGCAAAAGTCAAACCGGTTGTCTAATGAAAATATGCCAAGCTTTTCAGAGTCACTGAGCATAAAATTCAGACACACAGGGTTAAGCTTTCTGCAGCGCAGCCAAGACTGAAAGAGGAAAATTAGCGCCAACACTAAGATAAACCCTTTTTTTTTTTCCCCCCCCTCCTGTAAAAGATGCAAAAAGGGGGCGGCCGTGTAGCACCACGATAGGCTCGCTAAGGACAGGATTATTGTTGTGTCAACAACCCCCACAGATAATAGTAATTACCGTCCTTGGTTTAGACTCCTCTGACGAGAGAAAGGCACTGGCTTAGCTGACAGCCAAAGCCTAATTACCGTGAAAGGCCAATTACCAGCTCCATTTCATTATTTATGTACCTCCACACAACCAAATAAAAAGAGGCCCGTGTTGCCCAGAGCGCCAAAACTACTGACAGCTGTGCACAAGGATCCGAGGAAGAAAAACAGAAATTCAAATAGCTTGCAATCTGTCTGAACTGATAGTTTGTAATCGAGGCAAAGTCATTCTGGGGATTTCTTTGTCCCCCTTAAGGGCAATTGCGCGAGGCAGGGACCTGTGCCTACACGCAGCCACCACTTCTTCCTGTTCACTCGATGACTTCCTGTGGCGTCTATTCAGGAAATAATAGTCATAACCTCCCTCCCTCGTGACCGCTCCCGACAGGAAATGGTTCATTCATACCGGCACACAGTAACGACACGGCGTGTGAGCAATCATAGTACCTGCAAATACAGGAACAGAGTGACGTGCGCTAAAACATTTTAGTCTTTCTCAGATTTGGCGAGAACGGGACTGCCGTGATCACCGCCCGGTGTGCTGTGAGAACTGCAGAGGCGCCTCAAAAGCGTCAGTGCAGCAAAAACAGGCCGTTATTCAGTCTGGAAGCTGAAGTGAACGAAATCAGACCCAAGCCTGCGTTCGAATCCCCCTCGCTACAGATGTGTCCCATTTCCCGCGGCAGCCCGAGTTCGACCAAGCCAGAAAACACGAGATGTGAGATGTATATAAAAAAACGGCAGCTTTCAGCAAGTAATCCGAACGTGTGTGTGCGCGCGTGTGTGCATGTACGCATGCGCATTACTTGACTTTGAAATGGACATCGCTGCTCGGCGATCACGTTAGACCAGCTCAGCAATGTCCTTTCGTTTCCGCGCACGGGGGAAAAAAAAAAAGGGACGAGAAAAAAAAAACACAAGCTTTTGATTTTTATGCCCTGGAATAAATATTGCTGATCTATGAAGAACCGGTCTCGTGGTAGAGCGTTGGAATTATGCGAAAGGCACTCGGGCCGGAGAAACCCTAACCGAGGAAACTGGACACTGGGGCTCTGTTTACACGTGGTTTTAAAATGCGTCTTCAGCAATCAGGTCACAAATGGCCTGCCGTTTACACCTGTGCTTATCATGCGTCTCCGAGGGGTCCGGCTGTCCGCTTTTGTTGGACTTCTAGAAGGTCGAAAGGTCCCCCGGCGCAAAATCATATCAAAACCTGCGACGTTATTTTCTTGCACTCCGACCACGTACATCGTGCCCCCCTTTTTCTAGCGTGTTGCGCTGTTACCAAAACAACCGCTGTTAAATGCGTCGCAGACCACTCCGGCAACTGGTTTGAGCGAACGTGTCTCGGAGGTCGTTTACACTTGTGCTTGGCGCTATCCAGTTGCGATCGGATCGCCCAAGACGCATTCTAATGCCGAGTGTAGACGGGTGTTTCATATCTGGACGCACCGAGATTATTGTAAGAAATCTCGAGTACGGGTCTGTTCAAGACCGACTGTAGCATCACTCGGTGCATGATCTGCTGTCCTCCTAAAGCCTTGAACCCACACAGCACTGAGGACCGATATGAACGCCATCTGTTTACGAGGTGTGATTTCCGTTTCTGGTCGCGTTGGATCTCTCCGTCGTTCAGGCTTTGCCAGCACCTAAAGCCTGCCTCATGGCTCCCTAATTCAAACACAGTGAAATCAGCTCACTTTCCTGTTCACCAGGCATTACACCAAGCAATCGCTTCACACTCCAAACCGGCAAAGTGTTCTCTCAGAGAGCACGGTGTGTACAACGAGAGCCTGCCAGCCGGTGCCAAAGTGCTTAGCATTTAGATAACATTTGCAGAGGAAGGGTCCTTTGCAGCTCGCGCGAGGGGCATCGCGAGCCTCCAAGGCCGGATCTGGTCCTGCCGTGCCTTGGCAACGAGGAACGCGGCCCAGGCTGCCGTGACAGCTTGGAAGCTTGCAGGGGGCGATGGGACACAGGAGGAGAAGAATTCATGTCGGGCTGAAAAAAGGGGAGGAGGTGCGAAGGGTGTTCCATAATATATCCCACCCTGCCGAGTGCACAGTTGCTCACGGACGACAAAAAAAGAAAGTATGTACAAATCATGACCAGGGTACTTTCTGTGGTTCTGCTCCTTCCTTTAAAGGCGTACGATTAAAGACGGAACACAGTTTGGAAATGAGGACTGAACGTACTGAAAGCTCTGTTAGGAGAAAGAAGTTCAAACATTCCCGACGAAAAAAAAAAGTGTTGGGTAGAGAACAAGCGGCAAAGTAGAATTTAGGTATAAATAACCGGGCCGAAAAGAAGCCGCCCGGCTTCAGAACCGATACAAACGGCTCGGTCGGAACACCATGCTGTACGGCTCACGGTCTGTATTGCTCTTTAAAGGGTTTCTGATAAATTCTCGACAAAGCCTTGATTAATAAATGTAAAACCGGTTACCACGTAACCCCCCGGTCCGCTCCACGGTTCAACCTATTACACTAAAAATATGTTCCGAATTCAATTCAGGTTCTTGCAGCCTTCTGTTAGGGACCAATGCTCCATTTATCAATTAGGTTAAGAGACCGGTGGGGGCTCTGTTGTGAGCGGTTGTCACCTGTTAAACACACACACACACATACGCACACACTCTCGTCTGACCCGGAGCTCTCCGGCAGAGCAAAAAAAAAAAAAAAACAAGAAAGCAGAAGAATTTATTCACTTCTCAATCGCGTGCTAGCTCCGCTTCACGGCATGGTAATTAGCCTTGGGGCCTGCGGATGTTAATATCCGAAGACATGTGAAATGACAACAGACCTGAAAAAAAGGAAGACCCAGATGACACGCAAAATGACAATTGGGAGGCATTTAAATCTGCGATGCAAATCTCCCACGCATCTTTCAGTTCTTAAAAACCTGGCGGACTCCCGGGCCGCGCTTCTTAACAAGGGCTGAAGCACCACCTGGCAGAGAGAGAGAGGCAGGCGCATCCCATCTTCTTCCATTCCGACAACACTAATACCACTGGGCTTATTGGCCTAGGAACGAGGAGAAAAAAAAAAGGGAGGGCGAGAAAACGAGAGAGGGAAACAGAACCAAACAAGCAGGAGATTTAAAGGCAACAGCATGGAGAGGAAAAGACCAACCCAGAGCTACATATGGACACAAATACATCAGGAAGCCAGGGGAAGAAAATGGCAGTGAGATTAATCCAGCAATCGCTTAGGTCTCAGACAGAAACCTTTCTTTTGGGAAGGTGAAAAAGCAGAAAGAGAAGGAAGGCGTTAAAAATATGGCTGCGACCACACAGGGAACGAGAAATACTCGGAGAAAGATAAATGGCTGGAAGTACCTGCAGTAGTCTGCAGGTACAGTAAGTTCTTCATACTTCATTATGTTTACAGCTCTCGTTAAATTCGTGCCTTTAACAGCGTCGCCGTTTCATCAATTTCAATCCGCTTTTATTCGCAAAGCAGCTTTTCCGGAAATATATATACGAGCCCCATGAAGACGGAAAGTAGAAGAAGCTGGCTTGCTGTACGCGTAACGCCTTCCCAGAAGCGTTCTTATCTATGGAATCCAGACTGATAAGATGATCGCTCTGATTATCAAATTGATCCTGATTATCGCATTAAGCTGTCCCTCGTTATCGTGACATTATTATGAGTTGACTGATTAAGATACGGTAACTGTAAATTATTTTATCGGAATACGGGCTTCGTAAATAAAATCCTACAACCTTAGAATGCTATAACGAGCCATAAGAAGCGGCTGCACGCTGGTGGAACTGAGAATCCCTCGTACTGTACGATCAGCCTTCAGGCTGCTGTTCAGGAGGGCAAATTGAGCCTGCAGCCATCCAGCGACCGTGACAGGCTAATTTCCAAGCCAGGCGGAAAAAGAGAATGGAGGAGAGGGAAAAGAAGACGGAGTAGCCCAGGTGAGGAGGCGAGACAGGTCTCTCTCTCTCTCTCGCCGTGAGAAGTGCTCTCCGCTCTCTCCGAGTGTGAAGTGATGGCTAAAATCTTAACAAGCTGAAAGAAGCGACCCACTAATTACGCTTGTCCCTTTTTCCCCCCTTTGTTACCTTTCCCTATACCGATCATTTTTATTTATTTTTTAAATGTCTTTCTAATATCCCGTCACATTAATTCATTCCCGCCTCACCCCCTCCCATCCCTGCGAAAGTTGTATATTTATCCTGGCGGTGTGCCAGCAGGACTGAGAAAATTACTCCAAACATCTCATCATCAGTGTTTGTGATTATAACGGGGGCGCGGGCGAGTAAAAGAGGCGACGGGATGCATGGACGGAAAGGAGGAGTGACAGAAGTGACTAAGAAGGACGGATATAAATGAAGTGAGAGTGCAAGAGGATGGAGGAGGTGCGGGAGAAGGCTAGCGAGGCAGAGAGAGCGCCGGGGCCGGATTTAGCTCTGAAAGGAGTGTAGGTGCTCGGGTAGGACGATAAGCATTTCGGTATATTTAACGGAACTATTTAGAACGTCGGGTAGATTTTTAAACCCTTCGGCTTCTTTCTTTAGCTCTATTAGTACTGGAGGTGGCGGTGGGCGCGAGTGCAGATCATTGAACATGTGAAGGACGCACAGGCGTAACTGTGAAAACGACAGCCATGAAGATGAACCGGGAATACGAGGCGAAAAACATACAGGCTATAAGCGACAGTGAGGCAACGATAATTACTGGAAGACTGGGACTTAAATAGTGGTGCTAACAAGGCATATCGAGACACAGCTGAGAGTGATTAGTGAGCCGCGCGACATGCCGGGGCTGATGGGTAGTGTAGTTTGGTCGTTTTTTTTTTTATATATATATATATATATATATATAGGAGCAAATCTTTCCTGTTTAAAGACTTAATAGTGTCTACTGAAATGAAATATCGCACGGATCTATACTGAAAAACGATCTTGATAGGCAAAACTCTGCCCGCGCAAATCTCCGTGGTGAACGCGCGTCACATCCGGCCTCTCTAATAACTCCCGTCTCTAATGCGCCCTCTTAAAACTCAATCTGTTTGCGAAGGATGAGTACGCGATGCGCTACCCTTAACGTTGATCATAGACTGAACCATTCCGGTTCGAATCATTCCGGCTGTAGAGTGTTGAGAGGCGTGACACACACGTCCCACGTTCAAAAAGGCTCGAGTAAAATCCATGAACCTCGAATCATAGAAGAGCTCGGATAAGGCTTAAGTAGATCATGTCAAATATGTGAAGCGTTTACAAATGACCGGTTTCCGCTACGGTGGTGGAACTTGTTACGATGGACAAGCATTAGCGTAAAAACTCTGACCTTTCCGTAGTTAGCACATTCGTCCAGCTGGCATCAAATGACCTCGGAAACTAGCATCACTGTCTAAGCTGGCGAATCCGAGAGCTGCTGTGACGCTGCTCCCGAAGAGGCAATAAGTGGCTTCGCTAAGCAAATACCAGCATTTATATACGCAACGCCGAGACAGATGAACGCACGATTAATTGCTGACTTGTTAGTTTAGCATTGAAGTTACACAGCCATAAGCCTTTGCTGACCGGGCTTGGCAGCCGGAGTTTGTTGTGGAAAAACGGTCGGAGCTTTGTCCTCTCCAGCTCCGTCTCTTTCCTCTCTCTCGGACTCAAATTTTATGTTTGCTATCAAAGGCCGCTGATTATAAAGGCTTGAAAATCATGTATTGAAATGATACATCGTCTAATGGATACATGTGATTCCCGGGCCGCCCAGAAACCCTTCAAATACCTTTCAAATTCCGCAACATTAGCGCCAAATAATGCTAGGGAAAAGGAAGTCTGAGTTTAATATAAAGCCGAACAATTAGGCATAATAGAAAAGTACATTGTGCCCATGAACTAGAATAAATCATTTGCCTTTCATTGTCTTCTTCTAAAAGGCGGAAGGAACGAGCTAGAGTGGTTAAATGGTATAATTTAACTGTTGGATTGTGCCATTATCCATGCTTCCACAGCTGGGTCACGGCTCTCCGGTGCAAGCGCACTGGCTGCACGGCAGAAGCTGCGCCGCTATTCTGTTCGAAACAAGAGTAATGCCACGGGCTAAATGAAGATTTGGGCGCAACGTCGGCTGAGTGGTGGCTGGATTAACGAAAAGGCAGGAAGCGTTAATTAGAGAGAAGAGCGCCGGGTCTGCGCTTGATGAAGAACTCCGGCACATTGACACGGCAGTGTTTTATCATTTCGGCAGGAAAGTCGCCGGCGTTTTATGGATATTCAGTGAGACGAAAGACATCTAGCCTAATTCTGCTCCATATTATTTTTCCTTTCTTTTCTTTTCGCAATACACGTGAGCATTAGGTCATACGGAAAAGCCCAACCAGCTGACAGCACTTCCCAAACGCATCACATCTACCAACCGGCGTGAAGGCTAACACGTGCTTTCTCTGAGACACGTGAAGCTGCTCATGCTGCGTCACACACTCGATGGAAAGCGCCATCTACCCTCTTCCGTATACATGAGCTCACGGACGCCTGTGATTGGCTAGTATCTCTGTGACTGACGAGGGTAACAGAAAGTATGCCCCTCCCACCCAGGAAGCACGGGCAGTCCTGCTCCTCAGACTCCCGGCCATGGAGAGTCGTTGCTTTTGTACTGACGACGATAGGGCGCATGCTTTTCCGTTATACCACACAGTAGGTCATGTGGTGTTGTTTTTTTTGTTACTGACAAAGCAAAGCGTGCTAATAAGCTCCTGCAGGAAGTGGCATCATTACATGAAACGCTTTTATGGCAAAATGGTTATTAAATGGAAATGAGCTGCCAGGAGAAAACGTTTGCAAATGTTTTTGGCGAGAATTTGCATTTTATCAATCGCATTACACCTGTGAAGTCAGAAACTCGGCTATTCTGTCTGACCTAGGCTGGGTTTTTTTTAATGCATCAGTCAGTGCCAAAATGTGGTGTTTAAGACTCTTAATAAATGTCATCATCTATTTGGTTATCTCCAGGAGCTCGTTTTGAGTTCAAAAAAAAAAAAGAAAAAGTGGAACACATCTGATATGCAGACAAAATGGAGGCCAAGCCAAGACGGGTGTTTATTTTTGTCAATGTCGAATACTTTTTTAAGAATTCACTGAAATCGTGTCATCATGGATTTATTCACTCAATGCGCAGTGACAACACAGTGACTGTTCGCACCTGGTATAAACATCCGTCTCCGTCCCATCACAAGTGGACAGCTTTAAGTATGTCAGTTCGCCCCTGGCTTTAGAATGCATCTCCAGTGACCACCTGTGATCGGATCTCGCTCCCCCGCTCTATATGCAAATGACCACGTACATCATTTTTATTCGCAAAGACCAAATGCGTTGTTGTTTTTAAGCGGTGCGGGACAGAAATGCACTTCCTGTGCCTAGTCTGCCGGAAATTAAAAGAAGAAATCTGAACACCTGCGAACAGAATGTAGCCATATGCGGCCCAGACCCACTCCGAGTGTGGTGATCGGATCGCGATGCCTCTTCAAGGACACATTTGACCACGTTCACACCTAGACTTAGAGCTGTCCGCTTGTGACCTGATCACCAAGATGCATGTTAATACCAGGTGTGAACAGGGCCAAAAATGTCCCTCATGTACCTGGAAGAACAAATGTCTTGCAATGATGATGTAGTTTTCGGCCAGGGGAAGGATGCGGTTGACTAGGCGGTCCTTTGCTGCAGTCCGAGACGCTAGGTGCTTAGGGACTGGTGGAACTTTTCATAGTTCTTAGAACTGTTGTTGGAACTAGCCCCTTTCTGTGGGTTTGCATCGCAGGAACTGAGAACGATTAGGTTCACTGTTTTTAGGGACTTTTTTTTTTAAGCTCCTACTTCAGGGTGTAGGTACTCTCCCAGCACTATAGGAACCATGAGAGACGTTGGTCACTGGTCCACCCTTTGCGTCCACACTACATGTTATGTGGTCATATGCATCCCTGGCTACCCCTGAAGGTGCTTTGGGTGATCAGACCACACACACCGGACCCTGTACAGGCCTGTGCACAGCGCTGTCCACTTACAATCAGATCACACAGTAACACTAGGTGTGAACACCTCATTTTTGGCCAAAGCTTGACACTTAGTAGAATCCTAACCACAACCAGTTAGTATTGCTTAGCAGAACTGATTAAAAGTACAACATGCACTTTGGTCAGCATGGTGTGTGTGTGAGAGAGTGTGCGCGCAAGAGAGAGAGAGAGAGAGAGAGTATATCGTCCTCCTGTCACTACCTTGAAGTGATTTTCTTTACCTCGTCTCTCCTTGGTGAGGGTCAAGGTGATTCAATTCTCAGTTCAAGCTATACCAAGATTAAGGTGTAGGACAGTGCTTTATTCTGTGTGCATGAGCAAGTGTCTATGTGTGCATGTGTGCATGTGTGTGTGTGTGTGTGTGTGTGTGTGTGTGTGTGTGTGTGTGTCCTCTGCTGGAGTGGAAAAGACCCCAGTCGGACTCTTCAATCACACTAAGCCCCAGCAGCCGCAGGCAAACTCTACCAATTAGCCACATACTGCATCTGACCCTGCCTTCATTAGAGTGAGGGCATACGTGCACGCTCACACACACACACACGCACACACACGTACACGCGCACACATGCACATGCACACCTGACCCTGACTTCATTAGAGCAGGAGGGCAGTTAGTCTGACAGTTGGAGAAGACAAGATCTCTCTCTCTCTCTCTCTATTTCTCTCTCTGTCTCTCTCTCTCACGCACACACACACACACACACACATCACTGGTAGGGGTGACCGGAGCACCTCATGCACAACATGCTGACGCCAACAGGTGCAGTGGCTGAAGGCACCAAATCAACAAACAACATGAAGCTCACTTAAAAACTGGACAAGTGAAGCCTGGGAGGAGGAGGTACGGAGGGACGGAGAGGCGGAGGTACGGAGGGACGGAGAGGCGGAGGGACGGAGGGACGAAGAGGCGGAGGGACGGAGGGGCGGAGGGGCGGAGGGGCGGTGGAGGTGTGTGTGGTGAGCTGTGAGCTGTATATGTTCCTGTTTCATTCCGAAGCGTTTAAGAGACACGTGGCCTGCCTGCTGAGCTGAGTGTTTGGGTGTACGGGAGATATTTCGCTGATGGTCTGGAGGGTGTAATTAGTCAGCGCATTAGGATATTCACCAGAAATAGACATTTAAAAAAGTGCTTAACACGCACAGAGGAAAGTCTTTAGAAAATGTGAATAGCTGCTGATGGATTTGCGTGCATGCGTTTGTGTGAGTGGAGGAGGAAAAACACGACAGGCCCAAAGTGTGTGTGTGTGTGTGTGTGTGTGTGTGTGTGTGTGTGTGTGTACACCAGCTGGCCTCTGATTGTAACCCAAGCCATCTCCTCGCTCTTACCCGCTGAGGAGAGGCTTTCAGCTCATCTCCAGTTTCACTGCGACCCTTCCATCAGTGCACCATCGTGCAGGATGATTATACATCATCAAACGCAATACGCACTCCTCGCACGAGTGTGTTACATATATGACTAGGCTTCACGAAATATTTCACACTACTGAGCCAAGCAGTGATGAGAAAACCACTGGCCTTTTAACGAGAGTCTGAAACACACAGCGGGTGGAGGAGAAGGGAGCAGCGAGCCCCTTTTCACTCATCTGGCTGGGCACTAGTGGATTATTGATCGCAGACAACCCCTCTCAAAGCCATTCATCACCGACCACTCAAACCCTTAAACGCATGCGTGTGTGTGCGTGCGTGTGCTGTTGATAGCTCCGGTGATAGCTATTGCCAGGCATCTGCAGCTAGCACATCCATTATTCCCAACAATGAGCTGTACGAGTACCTGCAGGACAGCCTGCAACACTCAGTCCCTATCCGGTCCTGCCTCCTGTCCTCCTTTACACATGCTGTCATACGAGGGGGGGGAAATAGCCCGTTGGAGGAGATAATAAATAATAATAAAAAATAAAAAAAAAGAGCAGGCATTGTTTTCCCACTCAGCCGAGCGGGGTTAGCAAAGCTGTTCGGGTGCAGATAGCAGCACAACAGCCTGAAAGATGGCCAGCTCCCTACATTATAGCGCGCGCGCGCGTGCGCGTGTGTGCGTGTGTGTGTGTGTGACTTGGTTCCCAGGTGAAACGAGGCCATAACAAGCCAAAATGAGACAGCGAAGGAGCGAGTGTGTAGGGGGGGAGGCTGAGGGACAGAAGACGTCCAAGAAAAAAATAATTAGGGGAAGGTGCGAGTCCAGCCTCCTTAAAACTTCTGAGTGTGCCGTAACCTAGCCTGACCTAATCAAATCAAGTTGGAAAGAGGAGCGGGACTAGAAAGGAATGAAGAGATGTGACCTTTGCTCTAACTTACCAGAGTGGGTAGAGGAGGGGAAAAAAAACTTTATAAATTGTATTCCAAGCAGTGGAGATATGTGTCAAGCCAAATAAAGCTTTATAGAAGGGTTTTTTTTCTTCCGTCAGGTGGATGTTAAACTATCCAGACGGGCACGGGGGGGGGGGGAATAAAAGAGGCCTGGACAGGCAGCCGAGCTTACGCTCTTACACCGACAAACTGGGAGATTACTTCTGAAAGCAGCTGATCTTACCTTTGTTTTTCCTCTCCCTCGGTGAGGCAATGCAATTCGGACGAAGGAGAGCGAGAGAGAGGCAAGAGAGGCAGAAAAAAGAAAGAGATAAGGACTGATGAATAAAGACAAAAAAAAAAAAAAAGAAAAAGAGTTCTTTAACAATGGTATGCACCATTGATTTTCTATTCTTCTGGAAACATTTAATGAGAGGAAACTCATTTGAGAGAGAGAGACACCGAGAGAGAGAGAGAGAGAGAGAGAGAGAGAGAGCAGTGATGTGAGTGGGAAAAAAGTATACGAGTCTATTTAAAGTGAATGGCAGATGCTGGAGAAGGAAGAACAAAGTGGTAGCTCATTATCTTACCTGAACTAAAGCCAGAGTGAGCGGCTGGACAGAGAGCTGGAAGGAGAAGAGACAACGGTCGTTTAGGTTCGATGCATGTTTTAAGTACATCAATAAATAAGTAAGCACGAGGCTGAAATTACAAAGTGTAATCTTCCTCAGTCGCTGCTTATCAGCTGAGTAATTGAGCTCACTGCAAGACAGATACGTATTAATCAAACACCTAATTACGCTTCAAGCTGTTTTGCTGGATACAGGCAGGCAAATGTGTGCTTATGAAATGCTAAGATTAATGTAAAAAAAATTTTGGTTTTATGAACGGTATTGTTTAACGATTGCTCAGATGCAAACTTAAACACCCACCGCTGATTAACCGGTTGGAGGAAATTGGGTTAATTTTATTTCTAAGTGCTTTCAGTATCGGAAGGAAAAAACAAAAAAAACAAAAAGAAAACCAGATCGAAATATACAAGGCCCATTAGAGGAGCAAATTGTGGCTGTAACCACCGAAAGCTTAACATCGCTCTCCCAAACCTCAAGCCATTAGCTCTCTGAAGCAAAGCACCGCGCCACTGTCAGCTATTACGCTGTTCTTCGGAGTCTGCCATTTGGGCCAATTTATACGCATGCAAAGAAGTGAAGCTTCATTTCAAAGCTATTATGCGAACCTCGGAGACTGCGTGAAGTACAGTACCAGTCAAACGTCTGGACACGCCTTCTAATTCTGTTGGGGTTTTTTTTTTTTACTACTTGAAAGACTCTTTATGTCTTAAAGTAATGATGGACTGTCGTTTCTCTTTACTTAGTTTCGTCATATATGGATTACTACAGTTGTGGAACAGGGCTATTTACTGTATACCAACGCTACCTCGGTGGTACACGAACACAAGGCTCGGGGACAGCTCGAGCGCGGCGATGACTATGGAGTCATCGAACGCGGCGGCCGCGCTCCATTCCGATCACATCCTGTCAGAGAATCACAACACTGTCTGCAGGCAAAGACGAGTGCAGTGCAGGGCTCCGCGGGAGAGACAGCCTGACTAGCTCTTAGCTAGGAAGACAGACGTGAGAGAAGTCATGTGTGAAAGGTTGAGAGTAGAGTACAGGGAGAAGCGCAGTGGGAAAACAGGACTCGCACCGCACTAGGCCTAGTATGTCGGCAGAATGAAAAGTTACGGTCTGCACATGGGCATGAATATTTATGGAAGGCAGAGAGAATGAGCACACCCAAAGTAAGCAACTCAATGTGCATGCATGCTCACGTGTGGAGATATTTCTACCAGTCGTGCCAACGTGCTAACGTCTTCTTTCATCTGGCCGGTGATTTGTCCCCGTGTGTCTTGTGGATGTGGACATTGCCATGCTGAAAGACTCGGCTCCTATCAGGAGAGAACCGTTTCAGAGGCTGATCCGTCAGACTGATGTTCTATAACAAATAAACATCTCCTCTATATACACCGTTCCGTAGAATTCCAACTATTTACACATCTGACACGTGCTGTTAAATGTTTTGTAAGCCGTCCGTTGATTCCGTATTTCCTCCGTCGAAGTGCGGGCGCGTCGAGGCGTCTTCCAGACATACGACGTTGACAGTAGCTTAGCGAGCTAGCTAAACATGGAACGGCAAAGGGTTTAATGAGAGCCATTTCCGACTGCGGAGGATTTCTCGCCACCGCCTTCACCCACGCCTGTCCAATTTAACGAGGACAATATCCTTGGCAACGAGTTGCCGTGCGTTTTTTGGAGTTATGCTGTGCATGTCTGAGCCGAGGTCGAGAGCCAGCGGCGCTGACGGTGATGGAGAGCCTGTCTGTATGCTAGATTAAAATGATATTACTCACGGTTACTGATGGAGAAGCCTTGATGGTGTATAAAGACAGAATCACATTCTCGATCAGTCGGAGTTAGCGACATTCCAGCACTGAACAGCCCCGAGTCGGTAAACATTCATCTGAAAAGTGCTTACCGGAACAAATTCTTCCAAACGGCCAGCGCGGGCATTTTTTATCTCCGACGTTGAAGAGTTCCTCCGAGTTAAACGCAAATGTTTATGCGGAGTAACTTTGATTGTTAGCTGACCCGCTAAATGTCCCAACACCTTGTTGCCAGAGAGCGTTCTTCTTTCTTAGCTGGATGGCAAAATCTTTCTCTCATTTTTATTCCGTTACCGTTTTCGTTTATTAAATCCTTGAAAATAAATGTGAACAATTATGTCCCTAACAGAGTGCATGAATTTCAAAGGCAGGATTGGATCGAACAGGGCTTCTTAACTCCAGACCTTCGGAGCCTCTACCCTGCAGAATTTCCAGTTCTCACCTGTTCCAGATCATTAAGGACTTAATAATTAGCTGATCGGTTGGATCTTGGGTGTCGAGAGGGCACGGGTCCCCGGGACTGACGTAGGCGACCTCTGCAAAGTGATATTCAAAAAGGGAGAGATTTAATAGGATCAGAACTCCTCTGCATGAAACCATGAAACTCTGACTGTACTGTGAATGCGACAGCATCAAATAAAGATGGTAATGTCATTGTTTGAAACATGACCCCATCCAGCGGCGACACGCCACCAGCAATGACGACCTGCCCATGAGAGATAGTGAGCGGGGGCATAAAGATATGAAGCAAATGTACCTCAAGCCAAGGTAAACACATCAGTGGAGAGGCCAATAATTGCAGTACGGGTCTCTCCGGGTTGTTAGCTAGCCTAGAAGCAGTAGATAACGGCCGGATCGGTGGCCACTGACACAATGCCGTTATCTTCGCCCGCTCGAATTGACCGTCTATCAATTTGGAGCTGGAGGAGCGGCAAAACGAAGAGAAAGTCGATCATGGCAGCCAAACAGCACAACAACCCAGAGGACATTAGGTCAGGCTTGTCAACGAACGAGCATGAAACAGGAATCCGTGACGTGAGCAAGCCCGGGCAAACGGATGCCGAGGCGCGCGTCCTGATCTGCCGTGACGGCTTTTTCATTATCTGCGTGGCAAAACAAGTGATTCTTTATATAGACTGGATATATTAGGAGTCACCAGTTACCGTGTGAAACCTCAAAAGCCATTACCGTTTACCACTTTTGGGTACACATCTGCATATTCATGTAGATAACAACTCCACCCCGAAGCTCCATAGGGTTATGCAAAACATATAAACACGCACACTTTCATCTACTTCTCTCGTGTCTCTCCTGCTAATAAGTCACACGTTCTGCATCATGTGGTGTGTGTGTGCACGCGTGTGTGTATTTGTGTGCGTTCTGGCCCTGAAAACTCGCCCAGATTCCTAAGAGAGCCCACAGCCGGGCGATAATGAGAAGGGAGACAAAGAGAGCGTGTCAGGAAGTAGATTCTTTCTGCTGTGCACCATCTGGAAAAGGCGAGGTAGATAAACAAGTACACCCGCTGCATCCCTCCCTGACACTCACACACACATGCGCGAGCGTGCGTGTCGCTTCTCAGATTTTCATGGATTTGGGCTTATCAATCGTCGGCCAGATTCAAAACCCGAAGAGAAAACAAACAAAAGGCAGAGTGAGGATGTGGGGGGGAAACTGGAATATATGTTCACTCGACAACAGAAACCCTGAAGAGAAGATGACAAGGGATTTGATTTTCAATCTAGTCGGGCCTTATTCACAGATCTCAAAATATTTTCGCTCAGCGAATGGAAAGGGAGAACCAACAGACAAACGCATCTCCGAAATCTGGACGAGGGGCTGGATGTGTGAGGCCCGTGATCGGGGACGGCAAAGTGAGGCTTAGCGCCGAGACCCTGGGCTTCAGGTTTTTATTTATATTGCAGAAAAGTCCACACGGAGAGGGCCTACACCTTTGGGCTACTCATGTGAACAGGAGTGCAGCTGGGACACGAAATGTGAAGCGGGACAGACAAACAAGGCCACTGGAAAGACAAGGGAAGAGTGAAATAATAAGAAAAGGAGTTATAAATTCTGCCTCACGGTTTTCATATTTTCATGCAAACGTTGGGAAAATGCCGAGCCTCTACTTAGCCACTGATGAGAGTGCCGAGCCTAATGGAGGCGACAAAGGCAGGTGCTGGCTGTGTGATGAATGAGCCTGCTCATGAGCGACTCTCGAACAACAAGGGTGAGAGGTGGAGGAGCGGCCTGTCAATTTGCATTTCATCAGGACCTAACAGCCTGCCCTGGTTCGCAAGAACTGGTTAGAAAGAACCCTTTCTTCAGATCCAGACCGAGAAGGAAAGTGAGACGTCATGTGGAACTGCTCGAAATGAAACGCAAAACAAAACAAAAAAAACAGGACCGAGACAGATCGAGAACGTCGACTTGTGATAACACGTTACATGTTTGTCCCCGTTTACATGTTAAGATTCCCGCTTCTATATTAAGGCCTTGGAAAATGTCCGCGGTCCGAGTCTTATTAAAAGTTGCAGGTCCCGAAGATGGCTAGAATTAATTGTGCGACAGGTGTAGCTCGAAGAGAACCCACACACAGATGCACTGCAAAGTATGGACAAAATATTTCACAAACGGAATTGCTACACAATTTGAAAAATCGCTTGCGAGATGAATGTTAGATGACTGTGTGTCACTACAGCCGTCAGGCCGTGTGAATGCCTGTGAGTCAGAATGCTCACAGAACAGTCATCACTCATCTTTTTTTTTTTTTTTTTAAATGAACACACAATAGGTTGGTGCAAGCCTAACACACACACACACATTGTAAAAATCGATACAAATGAGCAGTTCATTAATCTAGGTTCTACCTGGAATGTATTAAGAGCACAAATTAGCAGCACGTTTAATTCAATTCAGTTCAATTTGTCTAGCGCTTTTACCAACAGACATTGTCACAAAGCAACTTTACAGATGTAGAATTAGATCCAGCGATGACAGCGTTCAAAGAAAAACTCCCGAAGGATGACGGACCCAAAAGAGGAACCAGACTCAGACGGGAACCCAACCCATCAGGTAAAGCATTACAGCATGCGGGATGAAAAGAGAGTCAAGTTAAAACAGTACAACGTGTCATATAAATCGGCAGAACGATTCAGAAGTCAGGTTGCTTGACGTAAAAAAAAAAAAAAAAAAAAAAAAAAGGAAGTCAAAAACGTCGGAAGTCAATGGAAGGCTAAAGCTAGCTGAGCCTCATACTTCATGGAGGTAACACATTTCAAACAGCAACAGATCTTTGATACAAATCTACAGGCACACTCGGTGTAAAACAACGCTGGCTTACTAAATGCAAGAATCATGATCGGCTGTCCCGCGAAGAAATATTTACCATTTCTAACTAATGGTCACGTCAAGTGGGCTTTTATCGTCATTCCTCTATGTAGCTCGAATACATTGGGACGGAATGTTGTTTCTCCGGGACAATGGTGCAACACAACAGTACACAACAGTGTGAGATGACCTCAGGACAATAAATACACACATGGACTTCAATACTTATAGATTAATTAACTGACCTATTGACATATAGGTCAGTTTCCCCAGAACAAATACCTTCCAGTCAGAAAATGAAGACTGGAGCTCCCAAATGGTATAACTAATGGTTCTCCCTTGCAGATTAATAATTTCAAATCCTGATGACCCACAGCCATTCTAGCCAATCGCGTGCATCCGTAGTGGAAGGTGTGGAAGAGGCACATGCTAGCCCTCATCTTCCCAGAGTGATAGCCGTCACGTGACGGCGCGAGTCCCGGATAATGCCTGGCAACTGCCAATTCAGAGAAAACCGCAAGGAAAACATGCACACTGGAGTACGCTGTGCTGCTTGATGTCAGGAAAAGCCGCAGCAAATCGTCACAGTCTCTCCAAACTAGTCTTAGTGATTTCAAAAATGTCTGAATGTTGAATAGACCACCTGCTCTAGAGAGGAGGCGTATGGAAAAGCTATTTCCATTACATCTGAAAATGATTTCTATTAAGGTTAAAAATCCTTACGCAGCTCTTTGCTGGAAGGCTTTGGGACCATTAGGCCAGCAGCAGGTGCCAGCTGAGGGATCCTGGCTGCAACTTTGAATTCTCGGCTATGACGGATGGAGTCTAATCCCGAAAAGACTTACAAATTCGGGGAAGTCCATCTGCGGTTGGCAGCTTGGTGAAGACAGCCAGGTAAAGGAACAATCTGGGGGGCTATGAAGGGAAGCCGGCGAGCCAGACAATTCATTTATGTCTAAGAATAAATCCTAAAGCAGACATGGCTGCTCAAACTGTCCGGTTTAAAACAGGAGCCTTTCTGTAACAGAGACATAAAACACATGGGTAAACAGAGCAGGTCAGGCTGCTGAATCACAGCTTCGCTTTAAACAACTGTGCATCTCTCGAAAGCATCAAATTACTCGCTCCTTAGTCCTGACACCAGGCATGTAACAATATATCGTGGGACGATAAATCGCGGTACAAATTTACGAAGATTCGAATCGAGGAAATAAAAAGTGAACCATGATTATTATCAGGCTGAATAACCTGTTAGTTTTTCCTAGCTGTAATTGCATTGTTTAGACAGCAGCAGGCGAAATAGAGGGAATGCACGTGATGTCAATGTAGACAGAAGTAACACAGCTTGTATGCTTTAAAACACACAAGCAAATCTAAAATGGGAATCAGCTTTTGTGTGATTGTCTGTACCACATGCTCCTGTTCACGTCCAGTCTATAAAGCAATGAAGCCAAAATATCTCCACTACGATGTGAAATTTGTACCCAGTCTGGGCTTTCTCCTTTTCAAGTTTGTGCAGTAGAGGCAAAGACGAACTCGGTCCTTCGCTATTCCTGCCCCCTCCTCTGGTAGAAATTATCAGACGAATACGGTCACATTCTCAAATTCTCTTTATTACATCTACCCTGAGAGCTTAAATAGTTTCAGCTGGAGATATTTCATTAATATGACTGTGTCTAGGAAGGACATAATCACATGAACTGGAAATTCGCCGACAGATGGATGTGACTAACGCAGAATGAGCCAGCAGTGAGCTCACCAGGATGAGTTAAAAACTCATTCTTTGGGACACATGGATATTCCGAGCTCACTGTAAACTAACCAGCTACTTATATAATCCATCCTAATGTTATTGGTAGTGTGTTCTCTGAGAAACCAATGGCTTTTGTGCAAAATTCTGATAGTTTGCTGGCTGGGGGCTATATGCCTAGGTAGCTAGCACGATTACATTGACCTTTTCCTATGAAACTTCTTGATGTTTCAAATGTTTTCAACAGTTTGTATTCATGCATGTGTCCTGAAAAGTTTAAATAAGCAGGTGCATAACGGTGTGGAACGGTTAACCCGTCTCTTCCGGGAACTGTAGCCATGCCTTCAAACTAAATTCTGGGGGAAAATAAAAAATGTGCAGGTATCAACATACTAACTGTTATTAACACACTGAACCAACTGTAGATGGAAAGACAGTTTAGACAGCCAGCCAGCAGGGGCGCTAGACCTGTGGTGGTTCACTTTTTAGAGACGATAGGCTATCCATTTTTTATACAGCCCATAATACAAATAGATTCCACAAGAAATCAAAGCCATCGGATCTAAAAAGCGAAAGAAAAGCAAATGGAGGTCGTTTTACGTTTAAGCTGACTACAGACTTCACAAAGGTTCATAAAGTTTTATTAGGGAAAAAGTTCTATTTGTTATTATCCTTTTTCATTACTTTACAAATTATAAAACAATCATTATTGTTGGTTATTAAGAAAATGAAACAAAAGTATACTGTACATTTTTTAAATTAGCAAAAGAAATATTGAGCTGATAAAGAATAGGAAAATAAATGCTGCACGTTCTGGTGATAAAATTTGCTTAATTTAATTTTGTTTCAAAAATATTGTGGGAAAATCGAACATTTTGAATTGGGTGACTCGTTACATGCCCACCTGACACATAATTGCCTGTTCTGATTACTTCAGCAGTTAATGACTGGACTTATTCTTTAGGATGGTTTTCGCCGCTCTTCCAAGAGACGTCTACAATTCGGCCAAAGGTGGCACATCCCCTGAACATCTGCGCATGTTTCACGCCTACAAACATCTTTAAATTCTAGACTCAATCAGTGAGTTAACAACTTCCATAACGTCCATGAAGTGCGAATCCCATACTAAAGTTTAAACGGAGTAGTCTGCATAATTCAGTGAGATATGGTATACTATTAATACCTAGAAAAATCCACTGAAACTGATGAAAAATGTAGTGTGAACCAGTGAACATGAAGCCTGATGTACACGGTAGAAACATTCGGGATTCAAAGCCATTTCGAGAAGCCATCTACTCTCCTGTTTCTGCTTGCTCCATGTTTACTAGGCTTGTTGATCAACTTACCCTTGAAGGCACTTGAAAAATGAGTCAATACTTGTTCAGTGCTGCCCACAAACCATTTAACCATTAGGGCATTAACAATGACTCCTATTAAAAAAGCCATCCGAGGCCACGTTTCCTGCTGTAGGATCCTTTTAACTGGCTAGCTCTCGTTGCTGCCCGGGATGGCATGTGCTTGTGTACTTGAAGTACCTTCAAGCCATTTTAAGAAGTGTTCATGCTGATCAGCTCACACCATCCTTCTGACATCTGCCTGAAACACAACGCGCCACAAACACCATGCCGCCTCATCACCGGCTTTTTTTGTTTGCATTCAAACAGCCATGCTATGCTCCGTGACCAACAAACACTTTAATTGCTTTCCATTCTTTGGTTGCATCCTGGGGTCTGAAAATAGAAGACAGGGCACAGACAAAGATTTCAATGGCTTCAGGTGAGCTAGTGTAACACAGTAAGCACCAGTGATAAATTAGGGGCCGTGCAGATTTTGGATCGAGTCATGATGTAGGTTTTATTGAAATATCCGGATATTAAAGGAGTTGACTCAGCTGGGTGGTGCAGCTTAGTTCTACAGTGTTTATTTCAAAATGGGGAAAGTTTTTGATTAGGGGAGAAGGAACCAACAATTCTCATCAAACTTGTGTAGGACTTATGCTTATAACAGTGCTTCAGTATTCAGTATGCTTCTCTAATGCTGCCATTTGTTTCCTCGTTTTTTTTCACAGCGGGTTGAAAACAGCTCGAACCTGCTGAACACCCGCTATTACAAAAAAACAATACTGTACCATATCAGAGACACGTCTTCTGGATTTCAGCGTGATGCCGGAAAAAACTCTGATTTGTTCAGCCAAATGAAAATGAAAGCAACTGACCAGCGTCAATAATACCCTCATCATTCATTATTTATTCCGTGTCACATGAATACAGATGCGAGCGTTCTAACTAATAATCTGTGCTAACTTCGTTAATTAAATCTCTGATTGTCGCCACAAATAGCTCTCAACAACTGGAGGCGCTGATCTGCCCTTTAAAGCAAAATCGTTCAATTTATTTCAGATCGTTTCTGTTCCCTCAGGGCTTTGTCGGAAACATGAAAAAAAGAAGAAAAAAAAGAAAACCATGCCCTCAATTTTGGTATAAAATCATACTGAAAAAGAACACGTACAAAAAAATACCCAAATAACACAGTAAGGCATTCAACTCCACCACAGTTCTTAAGAACACTGGTTTTTTTGTTTTTTTTTTTGTTGCCAGAATGAGGGTGAAGGTGCATGCTGAAACTGTGAACAATAAACAGATGGAGGAGGAAGGACTTGCGAAAGTTTACGTGGTTTTTTTTTCCATTTCTTTCCTCGCAGTGAGAAACAAAGCTTGGAGGCCACAATTGACCAAGTAATATTTCAAAGGCACCGAGTAAATGCAGAAAGAGTTCCAATGCAAAGTGCCGACTGGAGTTAGCTATTGGCAGATGCACAAAGACACTTCTCGTCCTGCACTCTCCCTTTCTCATCCGTGCATGTGTGCGTCTGTCTGTGTGCTTAATATAGGGGAGTTAAAAAAAGAAAGAAACAAACAAAGGGAGGCAGAGAGAGAGAGAGAGAGAGAGAGAGAGAGATTCTGATAACACAGATAGCGTGGTTATCAAAGTGAGGAAGCAGCTGAAAACAGTCATTGTTTTATCCGGACAAAGCTTTGACTGCCGAGTGACACACGAAAGAAAATCTTTCAAAACAATCAGAAACTGTCCAAGCTCTGAACTACACCTTACCGAGAGGGGCAGCAAGGAGTCGACCCAAGTTTGTGTTTTTTTGAGCCGATACCGATTATTAGTAAGGACCGATATTTGGGGCCGATATTCATTGACCGTAAATTTCATGTTTGTAGTATGAAAATTTACAAACGTTCACTCTTTAAAAGAGAACGTTTAATATTAGAACATTATAAAAAAAAGTACTTTAAAAAAAAAAAACAACTTTGTGAAATTATACTGACGAGTTGTGACACACTTGGTGCGTGTGTGAGACCGGGTGCGTTGTGATTTTTTGCCACCTGCGTTGTTCAACCCTGACAAGGTCTTACCTTTCGTCTCACGGCGCCGCTTCGGTCCTGCGTTCAGAAAATCACGTTTGATTGGATTTACTTGACAGACGGTCCGACAACGTTTCTACCAACTCAACAGCGTGCAGGTGGGATGAAGTGTGGTGGTTTTTCACATCAGATCTGTGCGTACATAACAAAATTGTTTTTCCGGCAAGGAAGCGAATTTATGTGCCGATTCTCAATAATCTGAAAAATATTGGCTCTGATAATCGGTCGACCCTTAGTAGCACACTTTGGAGTGAAAGTCAGCTCAGGATGGACTGAAGAAAGACAGTTTTGGGCAAAAGCAGAGACGTTGGATGACACAGACGAGGATTCTTGTCATGAAATTAACAGCTGAAGCACGGTGAAGTCTTGTACAGCAGGGGTCCTGTCTCCCCGTCCCTACTGTTCACCTAGTCTTTATAATTAGACGACTCTATCTGCTTTAGCTTCTGATGAAAGTGATGGCTTTGATATACAAACACTTCCTGCTGAGACGACACACAGGGTGGCAGGGCCACGTGTTCTCTGTCTCTCTTACACACACATACACACATACATACATACACACACACACACACACACACCACAACTTCAGCCTGGTTGAAGGAGAGTTAGGCCACCTTGTTAGGGGCAAGGCCAGGTGGTACAGGTGAGATTGGAGCCAGACATGCCTTCTTCTCGCAGGCAGAATTGAATTATTGATCAGCCAGCAGATTGTGTTATGAGGAATTCATGTATCTGTGGCTGACTTGCCCGATTCCACCGAGCTAGTGGCAGTGTGAAATAGTGTTAGGGAGGGGTTGAAGGAATTGTGCACTTTAAATCAGGATTATTTTCAGAGAGCAAGATTGCACTTAGACAAGTCAGGGCAAACAAAATCGATCAGTCTGTTGGTAGATGAATACAGGCAGCTGGCTATGTCTGGTTGCCCCCAGTGCCCTGGGCTTTACTCTTCAGTCAAAGGGCTTGTCATCTGAAATCGACGGAAATCGATTTCTCAGGTCTCAAAACTGATCAGTGAAAGTGTGTGTGTGTGTGTCGGTGCGTTTGCGCACGTGTACCGCTGAGCTCGACAGGGGGTCTGGCCCGAGCATTAGCCACTCCAGCCTACGCCGCAATCACTCTTGGATTGATTGGAAGGCTGTCGAGGGGTATTTTTAGTTAGTCACTTAAAGAGCGTATTTATAAGAGCCATTCAACCTGACAGCACTGCCAGCTCTTTTCTGGATACCCAGTGCTGACAGAATTTGTTTCACACCACCTCTTCAAGTGGAAATCCCCTCACCTCACCCTGGACAATGCAATTCCTAAACGCTCCCCTGTCTGCGACGGGGCTGAATATCACACGCTTCCTTACATCGATACACAGAGCGGCATTTCAATTTCCAATACAGGGCTGCAACAAATATTTAATCTATTTGACAAACTTCAAACGTCTTTACCTTTAAATTAGTTATACCGTATATCCAAGTATTTGCTTTAGATCAAGCAACAAATTCGTTTGTCAAATCAGTAGCACTGACGCTACAGTTTTGAGATGTCAAATATACATCACTCATGGCATGTAGCTGGCTAGTTTGTTGCTAGCATGTTGCCCATGTTGTAACTTGAACACACAGAGGCTGAAAATGATTTAATTCCAAGTTCCAAGGAAGACAGAAATCAAGACGGACGGCAAAACAACAGGAAAACATTCGAGGAAACTTTAGTGCAGTCTATATACCGAACAATTCAGTGCAGTCTACACAAACACGAATTAGCCTAGCACAGCAGCACAACTAGCTTGGGTGAGCACCTGAAGAGGAAAACATCCTCATGCGAGCATGTGTAAGAAGCCAGTTGACTAGCGTTAGCCATTAATAAAACAAAGCTTAACCATGTTCTAAAAGGAAAAATTGCTGATATGATTATGGCAGTTCCCATAAATTAAATCTTCCCAAGCTACACTTCAGACCTCTAAGCTCACTTGACTCTTACAGCCACATGCAATCTGATTTCTTATAGTGCTCCAGCCCGCTAGCTAGCATTTCCGAATCGCTAAAATCGAATTCAATAAAGCATGCTGGTTAGCGTTCTCTCCGGGGCAGTGGGAAACGTGTGCGTTCTAGTACATTTATTACTCTTCTCCATGTTGCGTCAATCAATTCTTTCTTTCATACCAAAGAACTACCATGAACATGCAAGGTCATGACACGGTTATACCGTAAACACGCTTTAATAAGTCAATGAGGAAAAATAACCGCACGAGTACTGACGAGTCCAGATTAATAATTAGAAATGTAATTTAATAGTCACGTTACATCGGTGTCAATTTATCATTTAAGCAAGCATTTGGGCTTTAAGTTGTAAGATTTAACGAACTGATCTCCTACATTTTGTATTTGATTTGTATGCTGCTGGGGGTTTTTTTTTCTTCCCCCTATTAAATTATTAAGCTTTTTAAAACCTTTAAAGGATTTTCAATATTCAGGGCAATATTCCGCAGAATACTCGAAAAGGAGCAAAACAACTCATAGTCGCAGGCGTAATTTTCCCATTCTTTTGTTCGCTTTCGAAAACATGAACAGTATGAACGCGGTTATGGGAAAACATCACATACCACATTCTTTTCTCTCCTTGTCTCTCTCGCGCTCGCGCTCTCCTTGGCAACACAAGATAAACCATAACCATTCCTGATAACATGGTGTTGGCAGCGGCGTAGAAAGACATATAGAACGGATTAGAGTATACACAGGCCTGTGTGTCTGCTAGTGCTTCTTATTTGGTTAATTATTTCTTCACTGAAGTTCAAGTTCACTGTCAGCTACAGAGGCTGTCTATATTGGGCAGAGATTAACTCAAATATGAGTTCTGTCGGTCCTTCAGTCAGTGGCCCAGATTAACACAGAGCACAGAAGTGCAACACTGTAATGAGCGAGGTTACGCTACAGAGCATGGCACACAGTACTGAAATCCCAGCACAAGCCTTTACTATTCAGCATCTTTCCGGGCTAGAAGCCTAGTGAAATCTCACAAGGTTAAAAAAAAAAAAAAATAGCCTTTATAAGTGGCCTTTACACCGACATCCAGTGTAATTTTTGCTCTAGTATAATAACAAATATAATATTATACAAGGAAAAGCTGCCGCATTAACTGTGGTTGCTCAGTCGTCTTCTTGGCTAACCTTGTTAACCACCAGAGTGCTTCAGCCCGATGTCGCCAAAGCTATAACACTTGAGAGCTTTTTTAAACGGAAAGCAAAAGCTATGCTAGCGTAAGCGTCTCCAGGCTCCATTAGAACAGCGAAGTGTGACGGCATACTGCATGTTGACCTTGTTCCCGTGTTCATTTCGCCTCTGGGAAATCTTCCTCTCGATTCAGCACCTCACTCACAGAAGCCTGACTTCTCTAACCTTTCTTTAAATTGTAATAAAATCATAAAATAATAATAATTATATATATATATATATATATACACACACACACACACACACACACACTACATTTTTATGTAGTGATGCAACTCTGTCTTTCAGCAGAACGCAGAAAACATGGACTGGAATCATATAAACAAAGGCTGGACAGAAAGGAGTTCGCTTGGAAGTCAAAGGTTCTCCGTTGCTACCGAAAATAAACCTCGCGAATGAAATCCGTCAGATTATTTAGACATCAAAACCAAAGGAATTTGGTTAGAACATGGGAAACGGAGGAAATAGCCAAGCCACCCTAAACCACATCTCAGAAATGTGACGTCAGAAAGGCAACAAACAGAAGGAAAGTTTGGGATCTAGTGGACGGCTGCTTTAAAGTTTTAGTGCTGTATCGCAGCAACTGGCATGGAGTTTTTGTTACTGTTACAACAGCAACACGCCCGCATGCGGCATACACCAAATTTATCACGCTCAACAGAGCTGGAACAGATCCTGGGGCAGCCGTGGCACTGTTTGGTCATTCCAAGCTGCAACGTTTCTCGTCATTGGGAAATTGACAAGAGACGAGAAACACGGAAAGGTTTGGGGCGAAAACTCATTCCGCAGCAGGAGCAAAACAACAGAGTAATGACACACACTGATAGCCTGCACAGCGTCTCCGTTTTGACAGTGTACTTGCAATTTCCATTTCTCACTGAAATGTTCTGCCATGCAAAACAAACTGAACATAAGGACCCTTAAATAAGCAGCCTGTACCCCTGGAACGCACTGCTTTGCTATTCTCTTTAACTAATTGCACGCCCTAAGACCCATTTGGCGCAGTTCTCTGTAGTAAACAGAATAACTTTGCACACGGGCGCTGACGTGACGGCAGCCTTTCTAGAAGTCCTATCTAATCTTATCTCTATCTAAATCGGACACGAAGCATACCCACTTCCTGAACCCGGAGTTCAGTAATAAGATCGCCTGACTCCACCCACATCCCTTCGCACACTAATCACAATAATTAGAGGTCTGAAAGACGCACAGAACGATGACGTGCTAGCATGTTAATGAAAAGCTAACCACGGAGCCGAGGCAGACAGTGACCACACGGGATCGTGAAGTGTTAAGGCATAAGCAGTGCATGTTTTTCTCTGTGGTTTGTGAGCATGTGCTGTGTAGTTACAACCGGCGTCTGGCCTGGTGGCATGTTTGCCTCATCCAGGCGCATGCATGTGGATATTTAGACATGTTTATAGTGGTCGCTCTGAGGAAGGTGAAGTCAGCCTTGTGTTTGGGTTTACCGTCATGAAACCGCAAAAAGCCGAGACAATTATATCATATAATAACCACCCTGAGACGAGACTTCAGGCTCAACTAAATTAAAATGTAGACAATAGCAAATCACTAAGCAAGAGAGAAACAATAAGGACGCTTGTCTGTGTTGAAGGAGCGTTAAAGCGAACGCAGATAACGGAGATGCAGTTCCTGAGAACAGGTCCAGATAAATAAAAGACACGGGTGTCTGCTCTGATCACTGTGAAAGCACTCAGTTCGCTGGAGGCATCTGGAGAAACCCGAGACACACGGCTCCGATGACATTTTTTTAAGACGCATCAAGCTGGAAGACACCGGCCTCGGGCACAACGACGACGGGACATAAAGTAAATCTCAACGCGACAGCGAGAGGATGCAAACTTCAAAAAAAGTATACAGGCTGCAAAAAAACCAAACAACGATTAAACAAGACAAAATGTTACTGAAAAAGAAGGTTGCAAGTACTGATAGAACGAGTTGCATTGAGGAGTGAAGCAAATGGAGTAGCAGAACAAGAAATCCTACCAGCCGGGGAACGCTCACGTGCTTGAGCTTTCTCGGCTCACCTTATTGGACATAGCTGGAATTCCTGGCTCTCTCCGTTGTAGCTCTGGGATCCTTTCCAGCAAACAACTCCAGGATGAGGCCTGCAGCTCACCGAACACCCCCACTTCACTCGCACATTCCAAACTCTCCTCTACAGCCCCCGCTGACCCGGCACGACTCACCTCAGAACTGCAATCCGAAAGCAAAGGCGGCGGAGGAAGCATACTGAACTGTTGGGATTTCACCAAACTAACTACCTCTGACAAAACGCCTTCGTCCTGAGCAATAAAAGATTTGCAGTCACAGGGTGTTACATGTGGGAATGAGACACAGTGGGGCATCCTGTTATTCCAGCTACACTATATGGCCAAAAGTACATGGACACGTGACGATTCAACATCCTATTCCAAAACCATGGGCATTAATAGGGTTGGCCCCCTACCTTTGCTGCTATCGCAGCCTCCACACTTCTGGGAAGGCTTTCCGCTAGATTTTGGACTCCGACTTGGGATTTGACCATTCAGACACAAGAAGCCATTACACCCAGCAAGAAGGCCTGGCACGTTCGTCGCAAAAGGTGTTCAGTAGGGGTTGAGGTCAGGGCTCCGTGCAGGACACTCAAGTTCTTCCACTCCATCCTTGGGGAAAACCGTTGTCTTCCTGGAGCGGACTTTGTGCACAGGGGCATTGTCATGCTGGAGCAGGTTTGGGCCTCTTAGTTCCACTGAAGGGAAATGATCATGCGACAATTAACAAAGACGTCCTGTGCAATTGTCTGCTTCCAACGTTGTGGTAACAGTTTGAGGAAGGAGCACTAGGAACGATAGGCGTGATTGTCAGGTGTCCACAAACTTTTGGCTACTTTTGACCAGTGCTCTCGTGTAGTCCCTGTTTTCCTTCTCCGGGGAAAGTCCTTCAAGTTAACACGTGAAATTCAATTGAGAGACAGCGCTTGTCACGTCACAGAGAAACCAGAAGGTCCTGAAGACCTGACGACTAAACCGGAACGTTACAAAATCCTGACACCCGAGACTTCTAGCCGGAACTGCTCTCGGCGCTGTTGCAGAAAATGAATCACCACATTCGGACCATCTGTGTTTGAGAACCGACCACACACCTGCGCTGTTGCGTAAAATACAGCAAAACCATGATTTCATCCTCATCGAGTGATAAAAATATTACACTTGACCCAGTTCTCCCTTATTTTGGTTCCCGAGTCATTAACAGGCCATGCAAAAGCGGCTTTGAAATTTTTAGCTTCTCTATAAAGGCTTGAATGAATCATTTAACACGGGCGTAACAATCATTCCCCTTCTCCTGACTGATCCACTCCATGCCAGCAAAATCCGCCCCATGCTGGTGTGACCTTGGCTTCCAGCTGTTGCCAAATTTCTGACCCTTCCTCCATCTGTCACATTAGTTACGACTCCAACCAATCTCTTCTTCATAATTAATCTCCTAGAGACAAATTTAAAACCGTTTTGTTATTATTACTATTTGAAAAAAAACAACAACAACCTGCTCATCAACAGCTACCATACCACATCATCCTGACTTCCTGTGAGAAGTATTATAAACACGATAATTAAAAATCCTCCTGGAGTGAGCCAATTGCTCTGTTTGGGGATTAACACCGACATTACACTTGGAAATGAAATGTAACCTCCAGTGCTCGGAGTAATTCCTCTCAAAAATGAGAAGAGAAACATCGCTGCGGAAACAAAAGTGGCAGTGTGGGTGACAGGCGCATGAAGTGGATCTATCATTTAGCACTTATGTGTTCGACTGAGCGGGGTACGGGCGATATTTTTCTTTTTACACGGCAATAAATAAAGAATGCATCGCTGTTTCGGAGAGCTCGGACACAACCCCTCGTGCTCAGCATCCACATCCCAACTCCCAAAAAGAGGAAAAGAACAGGAACCCAACCTGCAAAAACAGGCTTCTAGTAGATTCTTTTGAAAAGCTTTAAAACACAAAGCAATACTAAATCCTTTCTTTCCGACTTGAAAAGCTGCCAAATCAAAGCACGTCTAATCAGGGTTTGGACTGGCTGCTTGGATTAAAATGATGAATTAAACGGAGGTATTACAACTTTACTTGCGCATTACCGTAGTTGGTAGTGCTATTGTACGCTATGTATGTGTGTGGCTATAAAAAAAACATCCGGATCTTTTTAATTTTCTTAACTGGCTCTTCGAATAAGACATATGTAGTGTGGAACGAAAATGAAATGGATTTTATTCGGCATAGTTTTTGTTTTTTATGAGTGTGTGATGAAGGAGCACAGAGAACGTCAGGACCGAAGCAGATGATGATGTTGCGTCTCATCTAGAGTGAAACGGGAACTACTAGGTCCATCTCATTATAATACGAAGCAAGACTGTGTCGTTGGAGAAAGTTTTGTCTACAGCTACAGATGTCTTTTTTTCGAGACAGGTCCCAAGGCCAGGTCAGTTTAAAACAGCTGCATTGCGGTTAAACACAACCGACGAATGTTAAACCTCATGATATAACAATATTATCTTCCCTACATGATGTTACATCGCCGCCGTATCCGCTGCTGTTTATTGCCAATTATATTATATGCCCAGTCTTGCCAAACGGTTTGCGTAGAAGCTCTGCAAAAATATCGTTCGGAAATCAGAGGCCAAAAACACATCCAAAAGGATTTTGTGTTTTGAACTCTCCTGGAAGCCCCGCCCACTTCCCGTCTTCTCATCTCATGCGGTGATGCTCCCGCGGGCTCCCGCACTTTCCGTCAAGAAAAATGTCTTGAATCTATTCATGTGAAATACAATCTGTCAGTGTACATGCAACTTAGCTAACATTAGACAGTACAGTACTGTGTAAAAGTCTTTCCTTTATGACTTCTGCATTATCGAGTTGCTCCAGAAACATCGTATCGGATCAAAAATTGTTTTTCCAACCAAAACAATTACATTATAGAAAAACACTGGTCAGACTGGTAGGTTTTTGTTTTTGTTTTTGTTTTTTTTGCCAAAAAAGAAATGTAAAGATTTTTGACCCCGAAACACTGAATAGACCTACAACAAAGTGCCAAATCTAACAATGATCACATAACGTTAATGGTGAATCCATTGCGAATAAATACGGTTCAGGTTTTGTTTTGTTTTTTGGAGCTTCCCCGCTGAACACTGGGCAGCATCAACACAGAAGATTCCAGCCATTTGGACATTAGACAACTGGACTGTAAAAGGATTATATCGAAATGAGATGTTAGGATTTTTTAACGGTTTACTGCATATAAATGCAGAATCGCTTAAAAACCCTCCATATCCAGGGCCAGCTGAGTTCATACTAGTAAACAATAAAGTGACAGAAAACTGTTCGTTTTCTCTGTACGCGTGTGACACAGAGCTGCGATTTTAGCAACGGCGTCTAGCGCTGAAGTGACAGCCTGACAAGCGACATTTCAATTGTGATATTCTCAGTTCTGTGCAAATTAAATATCATGCAGTAAAGTGACAAATCAACAAATCTTTGCGGGGCATTCAGGTGGTTGAATCCTACATAGTGGACCTTTAATTCTATCCCCCATGTACGGTATTAGGTTACTGTTTGATGCACAAAAAAAGAAGGAAAGCCTACCGTACTGTCATTTTATCCTGCCATACAGGAGCTCTCATTCAATGCATATAAACCTTATGGAGAAAACTAACACTGGGAAGGAAGATCAGTGGCGCTTCTTGTAAATGTACTTAGCGAGTACAGTTCGTTTGCTCTGGTAATCTTCTGATGTAACGTATAACAAACGTCCAGTTTTAACACTGATTAGGTTAAAAAAAAAAAATTAAAAAAAAATGTGTTAGCGTTAACAGCAACATACTGTTTCATCATAGGATTGGAAGGTACACACTAACAGTAGCACACAACAGACAATTACATGTGACACGAGTCCTCATCTAATGTAGGGTTATAGTCATAACAGTGTAAAGTATTTGAATATTTTGATATTTGAATACTAATTTAGAAATGCGGAAAGCTGGAACGCAGAGCAACGCTGCTCCATCTCTATTGTACACCATTTTGCATGTTCAAATGATGTCATATCAGAAATGGCCCACAGTGGGTTTAATAGTCCACATCAAATAAACAGAAAAAAATAAAAATAAAAAAATCAGCTACAAATCAGGTATTTTAATAGAGTGTGTGTCTGCAGGGGTGCAGGAGGATCTCATGCCATTCTGCTAGCTCATTCTGTGGTGATGGGAAGAGACCACGTTTCTCACACTCCCCTGTGAGGCTAATTCTACACTGATGAACCATTTCATGCTTGTAACCAGACCCTTTGAACCAAGAGCTCACGATCCTCTGGGCTGAGTTTGAGCCTGTGTGTGTGTGTGTGTGTGTGTGTGTGTGTATTTCCAGCCCACACACTTCATAGCTCTTCTCATTATGTGCAGTATTTTTATATAGACAATGAACATCTATAGGCACACAAAGACGATAATAAAAAAAAAAAAAAACGTACCAAATCAAATGGGGGGGGGAACAAAAAAAACCTAAGCATGATATAGAGAGGGCGTGATAAAGAAGCAGAAGCACTGTGTTTTGGCATAAATGCAGTTTATGGTACTATGGTCGTGTTTAAAGGCTATGGATGAAGAGTGGGCATCAAGCCCAGACTGGGTCACACCGACAATGCCAGCTGCTGGTGTGTGTGTATGTGTGAGAATGTGTGTGATCTCACCTCATCCCTTCCGTTTCCCACCATCCGATATAACTGAGCTCATGGGTGAATAAGAAAAGTGGGGAAGGGTGAACTACAGGGCACAAGTCGTACCTCATTAGGGTGAAGTGTTTCCGGCTCAGAAACGACACCGACAACAACATAAATGTTAAGAACTTTGAACAAAATGCCTGCCCAAGCTTCATTTGATAAGATTAGCTATTATCACTTCCAGGCATGGTTTACTGGACTATCTTGACTGTATCTTGGTATAACACTCATTTTATGTCAAGTCACCAGGAGAGATAACATTACATCTGTGACAGATCTTAAAGCAACATGAGCTGTTGTGACTGTACACCAAGCTCGAACCAAAGAGACTTCTAATTAATGCTCAGTAGACATGTCACAACTTAGCCATTACTAGAATGTTTCAGTTAAAGTAATAGCACTTATGCAAATTCTGGCTGATCCACATCCTGTGTGTGTGTGTGTGTGTGTGTTACCTGCGTAAGTAGTATGAGGAAGCCAGACAATGACACGTGCCAGGCAAAAGTAGGAAACTATTCAAAATTCAAGCAATTCCTTGGAAACAAAATAAAAACAATATCAGGATGAACTATTAATAAACTAGACGCAGTGAATCGGGTTTTAAAGGCAGAGCGTGACCCATTCGCAGTCCAGTGATCTAACAAATCGGACATGCCAAACTGAGCACGCACATCAGTGTGTATGATGCACACCATCATGTTACGCCGCATATACTAAACAAGCAGCGTTCAGATTTAGTGCAACCCAAAGATGCGCTACGTGCGGATCATGCAGAAGAAATATCAGCGCGAAAATAAAAGCAAATACAAAAACAAATCGGAAACATGTAATTGTATGACTGCATGAGTGAAAATTCACTACAATTACGGAAGATTGCTTTGTTGTACCTTCAGATAGAAAAGTCATTCTCGCCAGAGACGTTATCAAGATGACTGGCTGTGTTTGGCCAGTCTGTTCACTGCGCTTCTTACTACGTTTACATACACTAAACGGTTTTGCCCGTATCCCAGAAAAGACTACTAAGCCGGCTAAAATGAATATGAAAATGAATATTCTAATAATATTCCCACTTACATGCGTGTGTCTCCAGCCCAGCCTTGTAAACTGTTGTTTAGTTGGTTTATGTACAACGCACAGAGCTGACCTTAAACAAGCAAGAGGCCAAGGGTCACAGACCGCCGTTAAAATGCTCCGAATGCACCGTATACGTGTCCAAAAACGCTGCTGAATAATATGGACATAACCCGACGTCTTCATCGGAAAACGCCAGTTTGGATTACCTAAAAGGAATAATGCTGTTTGCATGAACCTAATCGAATTCCTAATGTTGGGAATATTACTGTGCATGTAAATGTACCGAGTAAGAAAAACCATGGGTTCTTGTTGACATTTCAGGTCACTAGGACTGAAAACAATGACAAAATGCAGGATCACAGTTCCAAGCCGTGCCTCATTGTCCAGAAAGAAAAAAAGTGCAATTAGACCAGGGGTTCTCAGATCCTGGGGGATCACAGACTTAAAAGCTGGATTAGACGGCTTAAAAATACAAGCGCTCAATAACTAATTCCCGTTAGAAGCGGGTCCTGACACTTACTCTATCGCGCCGAAAAATGGACTTTTATTCATTTGGCAGATGCTTTAATCCAAAAATATCAATCCTATCAAAATGACTTATCAGATTACAATCCAAGCATACTGATGAGCAGTGGAGGGTTAAGAGCCTTTCTCGAAGGCCCATTAGCAGCTCTTTAGCAGTGACAGGGTTCCAAAGTCACAACCTTCTAGTCATTAGTACAGAGCCTCAACCACTTTGGGAACAGTTTTATTTTGTAGCTGTTCTATTACAAATTTAATGCCAGCGTCTGACACATACAAGCAAAGTGTAAAGCAAAGCTGCGCCTTGTAAAACTAGCTACCAAAACTAGTGTCCCAGCACCGCACATTAAGCATGACCGATACCCGAGTGCTGATAACTCTCTGAGACTTCACAACTATCCATGGCGGGAAGATTCACAAAAGGATAATCTTGCTTTTATTAAGCAGGAAGTCTTAGTCGTTACGCTGATTTAGAGTGAGCTCTAGACGGCAAGAAAAAACAAGTCGGGCAGGAACAAGTTGCGTCGTTGCAGCACAAAACAGAAACAAAGGTAAAAATAGTGGCAGTTGTGAAGGAAGCAGGATCAAGCTGACAAGCCTTCAAGCTGGCTTAGTTTAGATAAAGGCTAGAAACCTAGGGTTATTACTAATTAATTAGGGACATTTTCTTAACGAGGAAAAAGAAACAAATGAGAATTTGAAAAATGAATGCAAATGTGCTTACACTACTAATCATTTTCTCTTATCTTTACCACGGTTCTACTTTTTTTGCCAAGCTTGTGTTATGAAATAGTACTCACTGAAGCTGTTAAGAGTGATGTACTATGTCAAGATAAAGCATCAGTTGTTGAGTGGGTAATTTTGGGTGCATCCTTTACGTCAATGTGAAACCAACTCACTTTGAATTAAACCTCTCCGAGCGCACAGAAGATCAACGGATCTCGAAATGACAGCAATTTACCGAACGGCAGTAAACGGGAGGGTAAAGTATAGCCTCCTGTGTGACGAGCCATTCTGGAAGAGAAATGGAAAATAAGGGGCTTCCAAACAACGGGTCCGGTGTTTTATAGGCACAAATAACTAACAGAATCTTATGACTGAACACAAAGTTGCCTTGTCCTTACTGTTTTTTTATTTTTTATTTTTGTAATGTCCGGTGATGGGTTGTTCAAAGGAAAAAAATAAAAAATTAAATACAGGGTACCTTCACTGACAGTTGCTTATGATTGTGAGTAATGAACGTATTATGACGTTAATGACATTATGGAGATAGGCTTGAGGGGGGAAAAGCATAGTGACTGAAGGTGAATGGGGTCATTCTAAACTGTGCAGTATTGAGAAATCATTCATCGCCACTTTGTGCCCCTGATAAGGGAAAAGCTGACATTTCTATCTATACCATAAGCTGGAGATAAGCTTGGAAAATGAAGCACCTTTAAAAAAAACATTTTTTTTTTTTTTTTAAAACATTGTGTCAGGGAGTGTACGTGTTGAAAGAATGGCTAAGAGAGAGATGTGTGCACAGATGGCCCGTGTTTGGGCTGGATGCCCCTCACTGTCCAGTGAGTAAGAGCAATCGGTGCCACTCCCAGTCCTTGTCACACACACACACACACACACACACACACACACACACACACACACACACGCGCGCACACAAAGAACAAGAGAGCAGCCTGTTTAATCCTCTTCCTCATGACAGTATTTTGTTTAACGTCATTTAATGAGGATAATCCCCGAAACAGGCAGTTTCTCTTCTACAGTAAGGATCTGTCAGCTTTGCTCTGAGATCTTGAGTCTCGGTTTAAGGCACATGGTACACGGTGCCAGGGGCCGAACGACACGGAATCCTCAGACATCCCTGAATGGGACCTACTGTCTCGCTCTTTTGTCTCAGCACCAAAACTAACAAGGCACATTTTCTATCATTTTCCACACACACACACACACACACACACACACACACACAAAGAAATACATGAGAATGCCTGATGAAACCAGAACCGGACAGCAGCAGATAGACAGCAGTAACTTTGTCATTGGTACTCCGCTCTCATCGGCTCATTGCCAGGGAGTCTACATCAGTGAACACCAACCCTATGGGAGCGCTACGTTCCTGAAGACTTTAGCTCCAACCATAATCGTGCCCAATCGTCAATCATTTCCTTACGTTCCTGATCAATTTAAAAAAAGATGCGTTTGATTTTGGTTAGAGATTTGAAAACTGCAGAAAGCCAGATCTCCTAGGAACAGGTCTGGTGACCAAGACGGTCTCATGAGCATGTGCTCTTCCTACACCAGCAGGCACCACTAAGTGTTTACGCTCTCTCCATAGTTGTTTGTTTGTTTTTTAAATTTGCTTACATTTGACTGGAAAGAAGAAGGTTTAAGCGTTCATTTGACTCATTCTTCTTGTCATAAACAGGCTATAAAATAGGAGAATGAATGAGCCTGAGGCTGGGAGCTCTGCTACCTCTAATGCTGAAGATGATGTTATTAACAATTTATCATCCATGTGGACTTTGGGCAACATCTGGGAGCTAAAGTTTAAGTGATTGACCTATTAGTTCTGATTCTTGCATATTCCTAAGACTGGAAGTAAGTTGGACAGACAGTAAGACCACACTCAACACTCAACACTTGTTCAGAATAGTAGAAGAGTTTTATCCTGAGACTGGAGATTCAATGGCGACCTTTTCTTTATTTGCCACTAAACAAAACGGTGGGTTTTACAGTCGCAAACTGGAAGCTGTTGGACGCATTGCTTCTAATTTCAATTACAGCCTGAACATTTCCCAGTCCAACTAGAAACCAAACCCAGCTTAATGTCTACTGTCCCAGGGTCACACCGTGGGCAGAAATACAGCACAATAAACAGGAAGCCGCCCCATCATGGCAACAATACACGCGCGCGCGCGTCTGACCCTTCACGCGCAGCGGTGACGACCCTGTCCTAGAGATGCACGAGACCGCTGTCTGTCTGTCTGTCTGTCTGTCCAAGATGCTCTGCTTTCTCATGTCTCATCCGACTCAGCTTTCAGTAACCTCGGAACTTGTCCGCTTTCGTAAACGACGTGACTGAAGCGCGCGCCTTCGTCACTTTCATTCCAAAAAAAAAAAAAAAAAAAAAAACAAAAAAAAAACCGCGGAAAACTATCATTTCAGTCACACAAGCACACGCACGCGCACGCACGCACGCACACGCCCCACTCTACTCACCTTGGCAGAAATCGTATTAGCGGCACAAACACGTCCAGATAGCGGGGTTGGCTTAAAAAAAATACAAACAACCAAAGCGAGAAATAAATTCCCCCAAAATGACGCCAACGCAAAAAAAAAAGTTCACATCTTACTTTTGCAGGGAGAGCAGCAGCATTAGAAACAGCGCGCGCTCAGAGCCCGAGCCTCCCATTCAACAAGAACAACAAAAAAGCACCGAGGCGAAATAACAGTCAGTCTTTCTCCACGCCCAGGTAGCGGGTCACATGACGCGTCCAGGTGTGCTCGTTGCCTGTGTGTGTGTGAGTGTGCGTGTGTGTGAGTGTGTATGCGTGAGTGTGTGTACCGACGGAGGCGAGACCTGCTCGCATCCACATCCGGGCTACGCGCCGTTAACGTAGCCTACACGGAGGCGAAGTGTAGCCTGCTGCTCTGAAAACAAGACGGCGGGGGCAGAGAGAGAGAGAGAGAGAGCGAGCGGGGGGGGGGGGGGGGGGGGGTGGGAGGGGGG
>JAQQZR010000012.1:18355047-18368750 GCA_030068235.1 Notoglanidium macrostoma | reverse complement strand
ATTCAGTATATGCCGTACGTGTTGCTTCATAGTTTTGATGTATTCAGTAATGTTTTACAACGTAGAAAGCAAACAAAAAAGAAAAACCTATGAAAAAGAGTGACTGGTAGTGTACATGCTTCTACCCCAAACTGTTGCCACAGAGTTGGAAGCAAAAAATGGTCTAGAATGTCTTTGTATGTTGGAGCATTAAGATTTCCCCTTCACTGAAACTAAGCATGACAATACCTAGTGACATTCCAGCATGACAAAGCCTCTGTGCACAAAGCAAGCTCCATAAAGACGTGGTTTGCCAAGGTTGGAGTGGAAGAACTCCTGCACAGTGCCCTGGCCTCAACCCAACTGGACACCACTGGCATAAACTCTAACACCGACTGCACCCCATTTCACGCTCCAAACTCTGATGGAAAGCTGGAAGTTATAAAAACAATCAGGACTGCAAGCAGGACTGCAATAGTTAACAAGCACATATGGGTGTAATTGGTCACGTGTCCACATACCTTCGGTGACATGTTGTATGTAACAGCCTAGTTCAAGCCCTATTATTCCAGATGTACTGGAAAAAAAAATTCCAGAAAACCTCCAGTAGCTGGGTTGCACATTTCCCCAACTTTTCTCTCACTTTGTAGCATACTCCAGGTCTCTGCACTTGCCGACAACTCTTACATCAAGCAAATCTGAAGATCGTTATTCCTCTGACATCTTTTCATTCCCTATTTAGAAAAATGCAATAGCCATGAACGTGAACAACGAGGAATAACACGTTGCTTTGTACCTAACAGCAAATTGTTGCTCATTTCTTTTTATAATAAATGTCACTCAGGTTTCCCTGAAGCATTTCTGACGTTTGTCTTTAGACCTAGACATGTTGCGTAACTCTGAAATATGCTCAAAATGATATAAGTAAAAAAGTGTTGTCATTTAATTTATTAGATGTTGTGGCTTCATGCTGATGATCATATATAAAAGAGAGGTACATTTACAAACAAGGCTGATGTAGACATTAATTTTCAACTCTATATGTCATACTGCATTCTAAGAGCATACCTATGATATAAAGAATGTGGCATATGCTGTTACCAGCAACTGTAAATTATATAAACACCTGTCACAGAATGTAGACTGGCATGGGATTTCATGACAGCTTCTGACATCTTCCATGTAAATCTATGGCAGAGTTAGAAGAAGAAGCAACCTTTATTTGGCCCATACACATCACAGCACAGTGAAATTCTTTTCTTCACGTATCCCAGCTTGTTAGGATCCTGGGGTCAGAGCACATGGTCAGCCATCGTATGATGTTGACCAGAGACCTGGACCAGACAGGATTAAGGGCTTTTCTCAAAGCTTGGTGGTGCTGGGGCTTAAACCTCTGACCTTCTGATCAGAACATATTTATTACCTTGTTGGTACATATGACACACTATTCATGTATATATTGTTAATATACATGTTTTGAAATTTCCAGCATTCTGTAAAGATGTAGTTATCTGCCTACTCAATCACTGTCTCTGTTAACATGTGGCTCTGTGACTCTGTTCTCTTTAAAAGGATCGGACAGCTCTTGACAGCCAATAAGGCCATGCTAGGATGATGCGAATGATGGTTGATCTTTCAAAATATCTGCAGCGATTACAATGGGAGAGTTGGAAGAACAAACACAACTAACACTTCCATCTCTACAAGCAAACGAATATTTAACACTCAAAAAACTTGTTTTGCTTGAGGAACATTGTACAACCCTTTAGGCTGTTCTCCACATGGGGCAAATCACCTCCGAAATAATCTCAATTTACAACCCATTTGTGTAAAGAAATCCTACCGTTATCTATAGCGCTTTATCCGTCTGGGTCGCGGGGAAGCTGGAGCCAATCCCAGCATCTTCGGGCGAGAGGCGGGGTACACCCTGGGTCCATCACAGACAAACAATCACACACGCTCGCATTCACACCTATGGGCAATTTAGAGTAGCCAGTTGACCTAATCTGCATGACTTTGTACTGTGGGAGGAAACCGGAGCGCCCGGACGAAACCCACGCATGCACAGGGAAAGTCCGAACAGAAGTCCGCACAGAAAGGCACCCTGGGTGACCCGGAGATCGAACCCAGGACCTTCTTGTTGTGAGGCGACAGTGCTAACCCCTGCACCTTGTGTAAAGATTAGAATTAAAAATCCACGCAGTTCAACTGCCATCTAGTGGCCCGATATCGAGCTTTACATACCGGAAGTAGAATACTCACTCACTCACTGACTCACTTAAAAAAAATCCTGTATTAGGATATTAATAGGTGCTATAGATTGATGAACATATCTATGTAAATCCACAAAACATTAAATATATACACATATACATATTAGTAATATTTATTAAATACATATATTAATCTTGGCGTGTCACGTACGCTTGCTTCTGTGATGACGTCAGCAGCCACGACGCGCCAACAGGAAGTGTTTACACTCCGAAAAAAGAATGAACTCGGTTGCTATAGCGACGGCTCGTCATGCGATTTCTGCATAAACTGTGGTTTTTGATAGCTTTTAACAGGTGTTAAATATGTACACTGTGTACACAATTCGGTCCATTAGTTACAGAAACGTCCCTCGAAAAATCCCTCGTTTCTGATTGGTTCATGCCCGCGTCTAGCTTGACTCCCACAATGCATTGCGAATAGTTCTAGATGTATTTTTTAAACGATTTAACGGTTCATTCATTGATCAGCGTGTCTAATCTGTGTATGTCCATGTTATATTTATTACACTATAGTTTATGCTTTGATTAGGTGGGTGTTTCCTGTTTACCGTCAGCGGGTGTGTTGATAGTTTGAATGTCTCTCCTGGTGTGCGAGCGTGTTTCTTTAGCTTTGCGCAGTGGCAGTATCGTAGCCTATGAGGTTTATCCGAGGCGCGATTATTGCTAGTTGAAAACTTTACCCAATACCCCGCCTTGACGACTTGAAATATAGTCGGCGATGGCAATTTTTGATGGTCTCTACGGAGACTGATTTACTCGTTTAAAGAAAGATTTTCTACAAGTAGTTATTGCATTAAAAACCTTGGTGTTAATATGTTCATGAAAAACATTTTAAGTAATATTAATTAGTAAAATACTTTTAAACGTGAAGTACCTTACATCATCGATTGTACGTTTTGCTTGTAAAATAACATTAACTTTATTATTAGTTTTAGACTATGTCAGGCATCCGCCGTTCAAGTTCCGGTATATGTGCTGTTGCTATAACGACAAGCGCATTAATATAAACCTATCATTCAAGTTACAGCCGGAACTGCTTTCCAAGCCGTGCTGTTACACAGAACTAATGCGCACATTCTGACCAATCAGATACGGGAACTGTGGTACAACCGCTCGACTTTGTTTTTAAATGATAGACGTATTTAAATTATAGACACATACGTTTCGACATTTCAAAATAAAAGTCGTTTCATTCTTATTATCCGTGAAATGATTTTAATGCTCTAAATTTAAGTCGGAATCTCGATACAACGTCCAAAATATCTCAGTAACCAAGAAGCTTACACAGAGTAATGTTAATTTGCTTTATAAACCGCAAAGCAGTTCACCTACCAGTACAGGATTCAATAATGATAGTGCTACAGTACTACTGTTTAAATATCACCAGCTAACAATAAACATAGAAACATTTTAAAACCGTTACTACAACATGCACAGAGTGTACAGTTCAAATAAAAAGGTCACAGAGGAAATATTGTGACTCCTGTACTCAGTGTGATAGTTCTGCCTTGTAGTTTGAAGCATTAGGTGACGACCTCCTGCCCAGAGCCGTGTAGAGAGAGTCGCGTCACCGGAAGTTCAACATGCTTGACCGTCACGTGATTCATGCAGCCTTCAGATAGTTCCAGGAAGTGCTTGAAGAGCAATTTGAATCCGTAAATACAGAGAGACAAAACTGCGATTTATTTGGTAATTGGTGGTCAATAAATGCATTGATTTACAATATTTATACAGCACACCAACATGTAGTTACAACATCGATATGTTTTTAAGGTAAATTTCGGTATTATTTGAGGATTTGTTGACATATTTTAGGCTGATGTTACATTGGTTAAAGAGCATGTTGCTGTTGTTTATTGCTTTAAAATTATTATTATTATTATTATTATTATGATGTTCTTACACTTGTATGGTAGTCAAGAGCATTCACAAAATAACGCTTATTGATGTATTTAGAGGGAGGTGAAAGGTCATATTCATTTTTTAACCTTTCTTTAATTTATAGTGGTTTCACTGAATAGTTTCAGTAATCCAGTAAGTAATTTTAATGACTAATGTGATCTTTATGACAGAAATTGCTCTCTTCTTTATTATAGTGCAACGTTAGCTCATACTCCAAAATATATCATCATTTCATAAGGTAAATTATAAAGGTATAACGTAAATCAAATTACGTGTGATAACTTCCTTAATAGTGGAGATATTCCCTTGACATTTTCAGGAAATGAAGACTGTAGTGTCATCTCAGACTCCGTATAATGAAATGGCCATCGGCTGCTTGTTTGGGGGGGACTATTTAATTCAAATTATTAAATGATGTTCTGAAAGTTGAATAGCAGTTGCTGACGTTTTCATGATATTTATGGTAGGAATTTCCAGGAAATATCAGTTATTGTTCTCTAATTTAAAAATGCATTTAAAGCCATGGATTGGTAATTAACTTAATTAATGATAGATGAATGAGTTATGTTGCCATTTTGATGACAGGTTATTGCTGTCGCTGATTCCTAGGAACATGGGGTCTGAAACGTGAACTGGCTCGGGACACCATTCTCTTGCTCGACCACAGATTTCCATGATTTGATTACCTAAAACTATAGCCTCTAAATCATATTTAGATTTTTAAAAAACAAAAACACACTTTCCTTTCGCCTCTGATCGATGACGTTTTTTTTTTTTTTTTTTTTCAGAATAAAATAAGACACACTTCTACTCAGTGGATTTGAAAATGTTGAACTCTATTCCATGGCGGTCGATGTGTCCTTCGGCATCCCTTTGTGATTATTCCGCTAAAAACATCGATACATGCTGGTGCACCGCAGCCTGGAAAAGTTTCCCAGCAAGTGCGTGGAGACATTTCGAATGAGATGATGTGTGTTTTTTATCCACGTCATGTCATGCTGATATCCAGAACAACGGTGGTATAAACAAGAAATTAATACAGAGTAACATTTCAGACACAATATGGTCAAATATTCTGTTTATTTTCGCATCCTGTCTAAATTTTCATCTTCAACTTAAGAGCTTTCAGAATTTAACATAAAAACACATCCATTCCTGAGAAGTATAATTCGCCATGTCCGCTGATCATGCCACTAACTCTATTTTGCTCAAATTACTCTTTTCGGACTAGGAAGTGGAATTTTACGCGCAGGAAACAGACGAGCGGAGTGATACACACGGTGAAACGTCCAAAATATCACCACTCTTGGAACATCAAATTAGTGGACCGGACATATCTGTTGTATAACATTGAGTGATTGAGAACAAAGTGATTGCTGGGCTTTTAAAAAGAGATTTTAACCTCACATTTCACTCTGGGCTGGGAATGAATCCTTGGCTTTCTGATGTTTCTTTATGACAACGCTAAAGCCTGGTGACACATCAAGCAGAAAGTGTTTTCTTCCACCAATGTGAAAGCAATGTAAATGATATATTCAGTATAATCAGAACACCACAAAAAGCATTTTAGAATATACAGTGGGATCCGAAAATAAGTCCGCCTGAGTGCACGCTGCCACTGAAGCAAACAGCGGACGTACCAAATGCTAAGAAACTCTGAACTTCATATGAATATTTCAAAGATTTTTCTTTTCACTCAAGTTGTTGTCAATAATATACCCTTACCGAGCACTTTATCAGGAACCCCTGTACACCTTCCCAGTTCTCTTATCAGCAGTTCTGATCTATTCAGCAGTTCTCTTATCGGCCAATCATGTGGCAGCAGCAGTGCAACAGATAAAATCATGCAGGTTCGAGTCCGCAGCTTCGGATAATGTTCACGTCAACCATCGAAATGGGGGAAAATGTGATCTCAGTGATTTTGACTGTGGCGTGATTGTTGGTGCATGAAGGCTGGTTTTCTAAAGTTCCCTCGGAAAGACGCAATAAAGAAAAAGCGTCAATCCTGTAGACAGAAATACCTGATTGGTGGGAACCATCAACGGAGAATGGCCAGACTGGGTCGAGCTGACAGAAAGGCTACAGGCTCAAATAAGCACTCTTTACAAGCATGGCTTGGCCTACAGTTGTCATCTCTCATTAGTTTCTTAATATATCATCTCCATCACCTAGTACAGTTTCCACTTCTTCTTGTTTTCAAGTTCTCTTCAAGCACAACAATTCAAAATAAAGTCCCTTACGCTACTGAAACGAGGCCACTGTTATAAGGGCTTTCTGCTATAGCGTTGTACATTGGCATTTGAGTGTTTTGGGGACTTCCGCACTTTCATCGACATTTTCAAGGAGCGTGAGCCTTCAGGGCCCTCCCTGTAAACTCTAGCTCACATAGATGTTAATCAAAAACTCTAAATGAAGCAATTAAGGCGCAACTTAATCGGCCTCATTAAACTTTAAAAATGCCACATACTGTATTTTATTACTACATTAAGTAAAAGATCAACCCCCTCGAATGAAATGTAACATGCGGCTATAAAATCAGCCAATTTGGTATATCTCACTCGGCTGCTCTCACTGAAAACGTTTATTCATTATCACTGACACGAAAGTCATAGCTGAAGAAGAAGGTACATATGGTCACCTGTGCACCAAAAGTATGTGGACACCTGACCATCACACCCATTTGTGTCTTCCAAAACCACAGGCATTAAAATGGAGTTGGTCTCATTTATTAAAAGAAGAAAGGAGCAACTGTGTTCTCGCTGCCACCATTGAACATTTCTTAAAATACCAGGATGTTATACGCAGCATTTTTGGGTGTTTTCGGGACCTTTTCTAAAACGTTTCTTTCTCAAACAAAATACAACACACAGGAATAAAATAACCTTTTATAGAATGAAACAAATGTTTTTTTAATGGAATATTTATTGTTGTTGTTGTTGACATGTACATGTAATAAACATAAAAACAACTCATATCTCATATTGATATACATAACTCATATATTTTATATTTACATTTCACTCTTTTAATATTTTATTCAGCGCAAATATGGCTTACAAATATTCAGTAGTTTTGAATTTTTCCCCCCAGTAATCCTTTCTGTGAGGAAGAACTTAACATTAAACATCTGCTTTCTCCTCTAGAGCTGTTAATGGTTATGAAAATGAAATTTGTGGATTAAAATGATCTCAATGTCTCGTACTACATCATATCATCGTTAATCTCAACACCCTGAAAATCATGATCATGCGGCAGCAGTAAATCATGCAGATCGCGATTGAGACTGTGGCATGATTGTTGGTGTCAGATACCTGCTGATCTACTGGGATTTTCCACACACAGATGTTGAACTGCATCTATGTTGTTGTCAAACCAACAGACTGCTTTTTTTGTGCAAGCAATCACACTATTGTTCTTCATCAGAATGCTTTTTTGCCACACTTCTCCTCCTGCACTTTACAAGATATTGACCCCAAACCAACTTCAAATCCTTTGCCCAAATAGCGTGCTCGTATACAGCTTTTGGAAATACGCACTCGTTCTCGAATTTTCCTGTCATTTTTTCCCAGTGAAATGAATAGGGTTTCTGAATCAATCTTCCTGCTCAGCCCCACCTCATCAGGAATTTAACCCAACTTAGGATCTCAGGACAACCCACCCAACACATACTGGACATGAATTCAACTATGACCAGCATATCTTCTCTTTCTTGCTTTTCATTTATTCTTTTTACTCCTAGTGGTGGAATGCATTTTTACCCCATAGAAATACACCTGCACTCACCATCCACTTTATTAGGAACACTTGCACATACTATCCACTTACGTTGGAACATCTTTACATACCGTCCAACAATGGCAATCTCACTCGCATTGTCTTGAAATGCATCTCTAGTTAAAAGATGTATGAGGAGAGAAATTGTGTTTGTAAATTAATGACCAAGATAGAGGTTTCTTAGAAGTTTATGGATAGCTGACTTAAGTGGGATTTTACCGGCATCGTAGTTGTAAAATTAAAAAGAAAGGTAAGTTGACGGAAAACATAATTGGGAATATTTCCTGGCATGCATGGGTTTCCTCCGGTACGTCGGTTTCCTCCCACACTCCAAAGATATGCAAATTAGGTCAAGTAGCTACTCTAAATTGCCCAGAAGTGTGAATGTGAGTGTGAGTGCTTGTTTGTCTCTGTGTTAGCCCTGTGATGGATTGACGACCTGTCCAGGCTGAAGCCCACCTTGCGCCCAAAGTCACCTGGGATTGGCTCCAGCTAATTGGGAATAATGTTCCAAATCCCAGTTGGGGATTTTAGGTAATGTTTAATCCAATTAATTTTAAATCTATGATTCATGTTAGAGAAGTCGCCTTTATCATATGTATTCATAACTATCGCTTTTCTTTATAGTGGATAGTGTATTCTATCCTTCCAAATGATGTTGAAAAGCATCTGGTCTATTATCCTACACGTTTGACTGTCAAGAAGCATGGGTTGAACAGCATGAGCCAACCTGGAGATACCCTCTGCTTTTGTTAGGAGAACCCCACCTCTCAAAGGACGGAGCCACAGACTGAGCTTTTTCCTTGTCTTGTCAATGACGGGATTACTTTTATTAGAACATGATCTTTATCAATAGTAATTCCCAGGTAAGTGACACTATCTTTCACGAAGATGTTGCAGATAAGGGATAGTAATTACCATGACAATCTTTAATTACCATGAGCTCACGTTTAGCCATATTATGATATAGGCCGGAAAATTCAGAGAAAGTTTTAATGATACTGATAACAAGGGGAATTTGGTTACTGTCTCTGGTTACATAAGAACATGGTTGTTCTTATGATAATATTCATGTTAGCAACCGAGCTTCCCTTTCAATAACGTACAAAAAGTACAGGGAGAAGGAGAGGAATGCCTTGCCATAAAAGAACTCTAGAGGAAGTACCAGCGACATGCACTTCTACCGCCATCTAGTGGTGCGATATCGCGCTTTCCATACCGGAAGTAAAAATAAAAACACTTCGATTTGAGTCAAATCGTCATTTGACTCAATAACGTTTTTGTAATATCCTATTTACACGCATAAGTGCTACAAAGATTTGAACATAACTTCATAAAACATTGAAAATGTCGCTCTGGTCGTGTCGCGTGCTGCATTTTTTTTTTTTTTGCCTGTTTCGTGATGACGTCATCAGCCACGAGCCGGAAGTGTTTACACTACAAAGCTCTAATGATTTGCTGTCCCGACGTTACTTGTGTTTTTGAATAAAACATTCATCACTACTATAGGATTTGGTGGTATGTGTCGTTACACAATTCGGTCCATTAGTTACAGAAAAAAAATTCCCTCATAAATCCCTCGTTTCTGATTGGTTCATGCCCGCGGCTTGCTTGTCTCCCACAATGCATTGCGAATAGTTCTAGATGTATTTTTTAAACGATTTAACGGTTCATTCAGTGATCAGCGTGTCTAATCTGTGTATGTCCATGTTATATTTATTACACTATAGTTTATGCTTTGATTAGGTGGGTGTTTCCTGTTTACCGTCAGCGGGTGTGTTGATAGTTTGAATGTCTCTCCTGGTGTGCGAGCGTGTTTCTTTAGCTTTGCGCAGTGGCAGTATCGTAGCCTATGAGGTTTATCCGAGGCGCGATTATTGCTAGTTGAAAACTTTACCCAATACCCCGCCTTGACGACTTGAAATATAGTCGGCGATGGCAATTTTTGATGGTCTCTACGGAGACTGATTTACTCGTTTAAAGAAAGATTTTGAGCTAAAATTGTCCAAGTTTACACTACTTTTAATATCACTTAATTTATATGCAAGTCAAGGAGCTTTATCATACTAATAATTAGTAATAGGACAACGGTTGTACAGTTCCTTTTAAGAACTTACCCGTTAAGAGCTTTTTATTATTAGTCTTACGTCATGTCAGACATCCGCCATCCGTTTCCTGTGTACGAGCTGTTACTACGGCAACGTATTACAAGCGCATTAATATAAACCTGTCATTCACGTTATAGCCGGAACTACTTTCCCAGCCGTGCTGTTACACAGAAATAATGCGCACCTTCTGACCAATCAGATTCGAGAATCGTGATAGACCCGCTCGACTTTGATTTTAAATGATAGACGTATTTAAATTACAGACACAATATGGCCAAATGTTTGGTTCATTTTTTCACCGCTAAAGGAAATAGATCTTTATGAAGCCAGTCTCTCTGATAGTCCTTCAGCTAGCTTACAGCTCGTTGGGCTCAAATGTCTTTTTCTACATTCCCATTAATGGTGCATCTGGTGAAACTGGCTTCGCTTCTTCCTTTTAGCTTCCATCTGATGAGTTTTCATATTCTAAGTTAAAGTTATGAAAAATGTATCGTTTGCCACATCCGCTGCTAAATCTACTATAGTAATGGTTTCGGTTAAATCCACTTAACCCCAAAAGTGTAAACACAAAAATTTACATTCAAAGACTCCAATTCAATTCCAAGGAAAAATGCCCCTCTGCATTTATAATCTAATTTACTTACGGAAAAGCAACACTTCTTGGATGTAAGATAGTGATTAAAGCACATCAAAATGTATGTGATTTCAGACTTCGAGCAAGTGTTACACTTCAAGTGAACAGCACCATTAAAAAGTCTCGAGTCTGTTCAGACAGGTTTATAATCATTTATTTAATCTCAATAGATTGGTGCAATCCCTGCAATAGAATAGGGTGCCCCGGAATCAGCTGGGATCGGCTCCAGCTTGCTTAATGGATAAGCAACAAAGTCAAAGAAACATAGATGACATGAGTAACAAAGTGAACTGAACATATTATTAACTATATCTATATTTATATATCTATATGTAAATGTGCTTTATTTTACAACATCTCAAACAAGGAACGCTGAAAACACATTTTCCAAACTCATTTAAAGTGATAAAAAATTGAACCCTTTAGTTTGTGCAATATATAATGCAATAAACAGCAATAAAATCCACATTAAACCTCCCCGAGGGGTAATTTAGAATAGAATGGCATGTTTTTGGGATGTAATGTGAGAGGAAATAGAGAATCATAGACCATATAAAGTCTCACATGCAGAACAGGCTTGAACCCGGAGCTGAAATTGAGGCACTAAACTGGACTTCAAATGAAAATATAAAAAATAACACTAAATTCAAAACTAATCTAAAATATAATTACACTTAGACCAACTGAGCATTAAGCCTGGCTGAAACATTCACTTTCAAGATGTTTTTCTAAATTGAAATAACGCGATCTAAATAATAGCAATGCATTTAGTATCCCCTGTTTATGGACTGAGGTTTGTGATCTGTTTGGACAGAAGGCAATGAGCAAGAAAATATTTCTGAAATGTAAGTGTACTTTCTCTTCATTTATTAGAACGACCAAACCCATTACAAAACCACTTACTAAGCCCAAACCCATTAGTTTCAAATTTCAGTACTGAAATTTCTAATCTTGGGAGAATAATTTTATTAAATGATAAGTGAGCACTGTTACCTCTGAGAACCCTTTTGGATCCAAGGCGAAGAAAATCATACAAATCTATTAACACCCGTGGAAATGACCATCCGCAATAAAACAGAATGATATTCAGTAGGCAATCAGACCTGAACTGCATATTTGCACTTTGTCTGAAGACCATAGCTTTAAATTTAAGTGCATTTTATATTGTGCAGCTTAACATAGGTTACCCCAATAATCTAGACTTATAAATCAGAAGGTAGGATATTTCTAAGAAAAGGGGGGTTTAAAGTGTTACCAGGCTGCTCAAGTACAGTATAAGTCGCTATTTTATTGTGCTCTTTATTGACTGGAACACCTTCTTTGCAAACATATCGCACTGGCTAGTCTTTTTTTCTAAGAACACACTTCTAAGTACTTAGCCTCCTATCCTTCTTCATGCACTTTTTTTCTTTAATGCAATGACCTTTATAGTTGACTTTGAAAAACTGATGAACACTAGGTGTCAGTGTTGCTGTGTAACTGAGACACTAGAGCATTTTAAGGATTTTGAGTAAATTGTTATATGATGCTAATACTAATAATACCAGCGTGAAAATGGGGGGTAGTACTCCGCTACGGGATGTTTAAATTATATATTTCATAGGTTTTAATTAAAGAAGTCAACGGGCTGGATTTGGTCCTCGAGTTTGACTCTTGCGAATTGATAATCGCCGTTACTTTGTGTTTGACTATAAATGGGTTAATAGGAAAGCAAGCCATGATATAATCCATACATTTTATACACTAAATAGTCAAATGCATGTGAACACATGACCATCACTGGTACATGTGCTTGCTGAACATCCCATTCCAGATTTAGTCACCCTTTGCTATTATAATAAGCTCCACTCTTCTGGAAAGGCGTTCCACTAGATTTTGAAGCATGGCTGCGGAGATTTGTGATCATTCATCAACAAGAGCATTAGTGAGTTCAGATACTGATGTTTGGTGGTCAGTGGGGTTGAAGTCAGGACACCGACCTTAGACCTTGCATTGTCCACATTAGCGTTGTCTTGCTGGAACATGTATGGGACATGTCTTAGTTCCAGTGAAGGGGAAAAAAAGACATTCTATACAATTGTGTGCTTCCAACTTTGGGATAACAGTTTGAGGAAGCACGACATATGGGTGTAATGCTCACAAACTTTTGGCCATATAGTGTATCTTAAAGTGTAGATTTTGTAAACATTAAACCTTTCCTTATGAGTGAGTCTGTGCCACCAGCTTAATCTTCTAACTTCAGTTGCATTATGAGTGCTCACCACTGTGTGCTACTGACCATGAAGTGTGGGCGATGGATAGTGTGAAATCCTTATTATGAGACAGTAGTTGCTAAGACACCCAAAGGAGCTGGCGATAACCATCTGTGTAGATGAATAATTATACAGAGTGGCAAAATGGGAGAGTTGCCGAGAGAGAGAAAGAGGGATGGATGGGGAATGCGATGGGTTGGCATGTTGGACTGTCACACAGGCATATGTGTGTCATTAAACAAATAAATAATATCACACTGCCAAACTTTAAAACTAGTCTCTGTAGTCAATTAGGAAATTAGAGGGGAAAAAAAACTTTTCACAATCCTTTTTTTCTGTTACCCAAAGGCCATATTCTAAAAAGCGAAAGCCTTTTTGAGTTTGATGTTCCTATAGGAAAGTAATAGTCCTGCATTGCAGCTGAATGAAGGCTGGACAGTTGTGACCAATTTTTGTTTGGCTAACAGCTGCACGATTGTCATGTTCTTCAGTTGGGATGTTGCTTAAGAGCTTTCCCTGTAGAGCTTATATAATTCTTCCAGTGATGTTTCTTAAAAAGCAGGCTCAGTTAATTGTGCCGTCATCCTCGCTTGCTCTGTGAACAAAGAAGGACTAAACCTGGAAGCAATTTTACGCTTAGAAAATAGTTGAACAAAAGTAATCTTGAAAACTGTCCTCTGCCCTTTTATGAGAAAACATACAGAGCATCCGGAAAGTATTCCCAGCGCATCACTTTTTCCACATTTTGTTATGTTACAGCCTTATTCCAAAATGGATTAAA
>JAQQZR010000012.1:18330941-18350706 GCA_030068235.1 Notoglanidium macrostoma | reverse complement strand
GCTGCAAAGAGGAATGGGCGAAACTGGCCAAGGATAGGTGTGCCAAGCTTGTGGCATCATATTCAAAAAGACTTGAGACTGTAATTGCTGCCAAAGGTGCATCGACAAAGTATTGAGCAAAGGCAGTGAATACTTATGTACATGTGCTTTCTCAGTTTTTCTATTTTTAATAAATTTACAAAAATTTCAAGTAAACTTTTTTCACGTTGTCATTATGGGGTGTTGTGTGTAGAATTCTGAGGGGGAAAAAATTTATTTAATCCATTTTGGAATAAGGCTGTAACATAACAAAATGTGGAAAAAGCTGTGTATACTTTCCGGATGCACTGTAGGTCGTTTTTCTAAAGCTTAATGTCATTGTATGATTACCAAAGACAGAAAGAGTGAAGCTCAATGGCCTCAAGTTTGGTAGGTAAGCGCAAAGTGGACATCAGTTCTCAAATTCATGTCAAAGTTGATTCAGTGCACTCAAGCTGCTTTTGTGGTCATTGCCCTTTAGCTGTTTTTCAGATGTAGGCGTTAACCCTGGCTGGCATTTCATTCCAATTTCCATTTAAAGGACCGCATCACATTTTCTCCAGCTGTAAGAGACCTAGAAGGCATTTTGTATCATGTTTTATCTTCACAGCATTCCCTACCCACTCCTTGAGTCCCCCAGTTATATCGATTCACTGATGTTTGCTTAATTTGCAGGGTTAGAAATAAAGCATGTGTATGGAATGTACTTAATCTCAAATTGGAACTTTAGAAAAGAACTTTGGAAAAACCAGCAAGTAAGGTGTTGGGCCACCATCAGCCATTAGACTGTGCCTTGGTAATGATTCTACATGTCTTTAGACCTGTACTGGAGAGATGAACATTATTCTCCTAAAAATAGTCTGTCAGTTGGTATTTTGATGATGATGGTGATGATGATGATGATGATGATGGTAGAGAGCACTGCTCTAAAGGTGTTCAGTTCACTTGAAATGTGGTGAAAGAAAAAAAAAAAGATTTTTCCTTTGATTTGTCAGCTGTTTAGATTCTATTAATCCATGTTCAAGTAGTTTGAAGCAACTAGGCAGAGAAGGACTGATTTCCTTTGACAGTTGAGCAGCTTGACATGATTCCAAATGATGGTTGGTTATGCTGCACAAAAGGAAACCGCTACAGGCACGGCAGTCCACACTGTCAACACTAATGATGCCATTCACTCTGACCACTGGCAGTCAGGAATGCCCAGTGCTTTCTTCACGCTTCTGTCAATCAACAGATAGTAGGAAGCACAAACATAGAAAAACAACAACAACAAATAATAATAATAATATAAATAATAATAACAGGTGGCAAAGTAGTGGAAGAAGATTCTGGGTTCGAACCTGCCAGCCAACTGGGTCCTTGTGTGGAGTTCGCATGTTCCCCCTCATGCCTGCATGGGTTTCCTCGTGTTGTACCCCGCCTCTCACCTGAGATCATTCGGGATTGGCTGCAGCTTCCGTGTGTCCCTGAAGGATAAGCGGTATAGATAATGGATGGACAAATCGCACTTCGTTTACAGTATATTTACCATGTAAAGCTCAAGGCCGCTGTACCAAAAAAGAGAAAGTGAAAGACTTATAGGAAGGAGAAAGGGAATAATGTTGGGAATAGTGTTGGGTGAGTAAGTTAACCCTTAAAATAAGAGAAGGAAATGCAGTTACAATGTTCTTGGGTGATGGGATTACAAAGTTTGGTGCATAGCCTTATTTCCCTGCTACTATCCCATAAATACAAGTTATTTGCTACAATAGTACACACTGAACCAATTTTGTTGAACCAGTGCTTAATACTGTATAAAAACATTATTTTATTTTAAATTATACAACCAAACCCAGAATTAAATCATTGTCTTGTTTAATAAAAAAAAAAAAAAAATCTATGAAACTTTTGGTGTGAGGAATATCAGACAAAAAAAGTTTTTTTCTGTTTTTCTGCAATTAATGCATCTGCAAGGCCTGTGACAGAATTGATGACCTTCCTCTCCGCTCGGATTCTCTAATTAGTTCTCTAGTTCAGTGGTTTGGGACAGGAGTATGCTATTCTACTATTATATTCTACTCTTCTGTGTTTATTTCATGCATTGTAATGACCAATGTAGATGTTCTTCTGGCTCTGCAGAGTTTGTGCTGCTTGTGATGGGGCTGTATATACTTTATACCCACATGATGAAGAGAATAGCTGCATGAAGAGCACCATGAATTGCATTTGTATTTGTTCTAATTTGTTTCGATTGTTATTGGGTAGTAGTTGATGGCAGTTTCCTCTGGTCCACCTGTTATGAAGATTCCTGATCAGATATTACTCACAGCTGCTCACGGAGATAATCTCAGATTTTCTGGTGTATAATATTGCAGACAATTTACTCGTTTATCTTCCGTAAGCACTTTATTCTTTTGGGTTTCACACAAGTCGGTTAATATGCAGAATACTCAAACACTGTTTCGTTACATTATTTGCATATATTTCTGAATACATTTGATATTTTTAATCGTGAGATACTTCATCCGAATTGTAGCTTGTTGTGCAGTCTTGAAGTCAATACACAGGATTATAAGGATGTTTGTGTATCATGTAGAATTTGAAATGAACATTCGGGCTCAACAGGCTGAAAACATCTCGAAATATCTCCATTCAGTTTTAGAATCACACTAGTCTTATGGCATCGCATCCTAAATAATCAGAGCCCAGATAGACTGTCAGTGAAACTGCTATTATGCAGATTTGAAATTGACAAATGAGATCCCATCTGTTTAGTTCTCTCTAATTTACTTCCTAAATATGAACCTTATGTTCACATGTTCTTCTTAGAGCAATACTTTAAATCACTAGAGAGAGGTTTTGGTTGGGAGAGAAGCAGTCAACCATTACACAGACTGTTAAGGTCTGTCCCAGAGACAATCATAGCTGAATGTCTAAACGATATTCTGGGAGTCTGCTGTTGTGCACTATTGCCTCTAACACAAGGATTAAGTCATTCTTAATTATATTTTATGGAAAAAAGACTTTAGACACTGCATCATCAACTGCATGAGAAAATATAAGGAAATGCTCTTCTTCTTCTTCTTCTTCTTCTTCTTCTTCACCATTACTCATGAATGATTCTATGTTTTAGAAAAAAAATGACAAAAAAGTTCAGTAACTTATTTGAACAAGTGTGGCTACCCTTTAAATAACATTTTCTTAATTAAAAAACGCCTTTTGCTTGTAATAAAGCACTCAGTCTGGGTTTTGTTAAGAGTCTACCAACTTGCTCTGACAATTTCATTTCACTCTTCCTTGCAGATAACAAATTGTGAGCAGATCTCCTTTGCACAGCCGCTTTCAAGTCATTCTACAGGTTTTTGATAGGATCTAGACCTGGGCTCTGACTTTGCCATTCCAAAACATTGATCTTCTTTTTCTTCTGAAGCCATTTCTTTGTTGACTTGGGTTTACTTGTTGATGATGGCATTCATAGTGTTCCATGGTACATCTAATGTTGTGGAAATTCTTTTGTACCCCTTTCCTGATCTATATAGTTCCACAATGAGCTCCTACACGTGCTTTGTAAGCTCTTTCCGGACCATGGCTTCGGGAGTTGGATGAAAGAAAATGTTGAGAAGATCCTACAGAAAGGATTTTTTATTGGGGGGTTAATCAGAATCACTTCATTGATGACTGGTTGTGATGGGTTAAGACTGCGCACGGTCACATGACCAATTATAAAATGATGTGCACACCAGGTTATTGCTAAGTTCTTTCTTTTTCTTCAAAAGCATTTCTTTTTGCTTTTCTCTTGGATTTTGTCGGTTGCGATGTCACTTTGAAGGTGGAAAAAGATATCTAACTTGATTTATTTCGGTTTCATAGTTTTGCGTTACAAAAACCTGCAATTTTGGCCTGGGTGTGTAGACATATTATACTCACTGTATACTGTAAGTCTATTTTGGTATCTATACAATTAGTAGTTGCATATTTATATTTGATGAATAGAAATGAAATAAGACGAGATATTTATTAACTGTACATTTTATATGCCATGTAAATGAACACTTCATGAGTAAAGCACAGGCATGCAGCCAAATGAGAAACCTGAACTGATTAAACTGTTAAATGACCTGTATTGCCAGTGTAGAGGAAGTCCAGTGAATTAGTCTGACAGCAAGACTCCGGAGAACATATGGGAAACTGACTGTGCTGAGGCACAAACATGACACATGGGCACACACACACAGGACGCTCACAAACACCAAGACCTTCTGTGGTGTTGGACTAACCTAAAGTGACAGAGGACTTTGTTAGGGGAGCTGTCAATGTGTTCTACTTACTCTCTGGTTACTTTAGAGGGAATATGTCATGTACTGCAGATACCTGTGGACACAATGGGTCAATACTCAGGTCTTCACCAAAAAGAGTTGCAGCTACTGACATAGACTAACAAGCACACATTGTGCCGATATGCGTTAACTGTATGTAGTTCTAATGGGAGCCTGGGTTTAACAATGCAAGCCTACGTCTCTCTTTATATCTGAAGCCTTTTGCTTATTGACTCAAGTGGAAGTTTGTTTTCATGTCATCCACTTGTGTACAGTGGAGCTAAATACTGTTTCTTTAGAACTATGTTACAAGAGACAGCAATACGGGAGCACAACACAAAAGACTATATGTGCAGCGGCTCTTTATCGAACACAGCGATACAGGTTTTCAGAGAGTGACAGAGCCTCAATCAAACAATGTCCCGAACTCCACTACTATCACGGCTACCGAATTCTCTAGTACTGAATTCTCTGAAGCGTTCTCTCCTTTTGTGTGCATGTGTGCAGGTTATTATGATTGGTATCTCTTCTATTAAGAGATCGAGAGCATTTTGAGAGCTTCTGAATAAATTGTACATCAAAACCTTTGATATCTACCAAGAAAAGAATGGCTTCAATACAAGTGCCTGAAGAAAAGAAGTAGCGGAAGAGGAACACTTGAGCTCATGAACATTTCTTCTCTTCTGAACTGATTATATAACCTTGATAAGGAATGCGTCTTTCCAAATGAAGAAGTGGGTACAATATCTAGAATCTTCACAAGGCTATCATTTTCAGCTAGCTAGTTGGATTTCTTTAATTAGTCCTCCTATGAAGACACTGAATAAATTTCCATTCATATTATCAGCAGCAGAGTGTTCCCTATAGCGTCTACCTAGTATCTTGACCCATTATTATGATTAAAAAAAAAAAAAGTTTAGGTTCCTGAAAACTGTCCCCTACACCCTAATTGCTTAAATTTAGTGGGACTGTCAAACACCCAGCATTAGGCATTAAATCACAGAAACCATCTCTCTTTCCAACGATAAGTGATAGTTATCTTCCTAAAAAAGCACGGAAATCAAACGCAATTAAGTCTAGACTGTGTGCAGATCAATGGAGTCTATCCTCTTCCCTCAAGAGGACAATTACCACTCAGTGTATCTCTTTCCCTAAGTATTATGTGACTCATTGCTGAAAACATGATAAGGAAACAAACTCCACAAGAGTCAATTTAGCTGAAAATGGGCAAGAAGGTCCTTTAGGAAAGTCATTTAGGTCATACTCACGATCGAAACGGAAGCATCCTGTGAAATAGTGACACACATCAGCACACAATCCAGGATTATACACTAAAAATGCAGTTTTTTATAACCCAAACACTTGGTTGAAAATATTGGGTCATTTTATTGGGATACTTATTGGGTAGATTTTGTGTAACCCAGCCTGCATCTATCTGACTTGTTAATATGAGCTGATTCAACTGGATTGTAGAAATAATTCTCCATAATCTCCATAGGCGATTCTAGATCCTAGGCCTTCCAAAAATGTAATCTCTCTTCCAAGCTAACAAAAGCAGCAGTGTTGCAGTTAACAATCTTCCAACTGTCCCCAGACATCTCTTTGTTGTTCACAATTGCTTAATTTAAACTGAACCAAAGAGGCCTACACTGCGAAGCTTTCCACTCTCCTTTCTCAAGGCTGGTGTGTACTTCTGTGTCGAATCTACTCCACAGGGTATGACACAGCCGCATACGCCATACCCTACGCCGTAGCCTGACGTGCACCTCTCCAGAAATGCAACTACACATCACGGTGACACAGACTGCAGCAACCGTGATTGGTCTGCTTGGTAGCATCGCATTTCCTCCTACGCAGTTCCTGGAGGCCTTCTTGTCAGCGAAAATCAGAAATTTACTGTCATGATATTGTGTTAATATAAATATATAAAGGTGTGATGCTCTGTAGCAGCTGTAGTTCATTATAATGGCCAGTTTAATTCTGTATCTAATCCTGTGGATTTAAACACTATGGTGTCATTTTGCTGCAGTGGGACTTTCACTTCATGCTGCTCATACTGCTGAATGCATACACTTCAGAAACACTTTCACTGACAATACACTTGGTTTATAATGAATTATGCCAGTTTTCTTTCCCCCCGGTAAATTGGTTTGAAAACAACATTTTGTCCGTGTTAATTTCTGTTTACTATTCCGGCAGTGAAACACGGATGTTGCACTTCGCTCTTCTTCCATGTATAAAAGCAATAAATTCAGATGCGTCTCATATGGCAGCGCCTCCTACAGGACACTTAAGTGTGAGCGTCGAAACGGTACCTGCTGAGCTAGCTGGGTTGCCAGGTCACGATTCTATGGCAAAAAAAATATTAGCCATGGATAAAGTTGTGGGTTAAAAACTCAAGAAGATCACAGGTTGTTGACTACCTATCAAAATTTTCCAAGGTTCATGTAAATCTTGGCTAGCAATTTGAAATCTATATATTCATCATTATGAATCTGAAAGCAGCCAAAAGCCTGTAATTTACTGTAATTCTCAGGGTTCTCCAACAGTAAGCTGCACAAGGCTAGAGAGTTATAGCTATAGTGGCATTACTAGGTTAATTTTATATGTATTGTAGGGATGCTAATACAAGTAATAGCTACAAGTGCAAATGTATTTTAAATAGCTGAAATGGCAAGAAATTTATGTCTCACTACCTTTATGAACTATTCTTAAAATGCATTTAGATCCATTTTTCATTATGTATAGAGAGTTAATGTTGTTAGATTGCAAGCTTGATCTCAACAACACTTTTTTTTTGTTCTGGGGAGTGATAATTGATTTTTTCCCCTCACATTTCTAATAATAATAAAGATCCTGGATTCATGCACATAGCACGTAGACAGGTAGTTACATTTACCAGACACGTTATTAGGAATATTTTTACTCCTGCACGTTCATGCAATTATCCAATTGGCCAATCACACAGGCCAATCACAATGCATACAACCATGCAGATACAGGTTAAGAGCTTCAGTTAATGCTCACACCAAATACCAGAATGGAGAAAAAAATGTGATTTCAGTCATTTTATCAGTGGCATGGTTGTTGGTGCCAGACTGTATGTGTTAGTATTTCAGAAACTGCTGATCTCCTGGGATTTTCACACAACAGTCTCTAGAGTTTACACAAAATGGTGCGAAAAAACAGAAAAATCATCCAGTGAGTAGTGGAAATACATTGGTAATGTGTTTGACAGCTTGTGGCCAAAGATTTTGGTGAGACCGGATGGCATTATACATGACATAGCCTCACACAAAATTAATTTGAGAGCCTATCAGACTTGGCTACATACTTTGTCTCAACTTTTACATCGGTGCACATGCATTTCTGTTGGATGGATATCATTCACTCCTTAATCCCCATTTTTTCCTCTCCAATCTCTGCAATATGTTTTACAACAGTTCTGTACATTATAGAGACACTGCCTGGACATACACTTTCCCATTGTTTTGTGGATATTTATTAGAGTTAATTAAGATTATTTGCTATATAACAAGATCTTGGCAGCTACCAATTTAAAAAATTTCCCATTTTGTCCTAAAAACACAAAACTGGCAACCTTTTATGACCATGGAGCAGGATGATTCCTGCCCAGATGGGTCTCTCTTAGTGCTTGTTGCAGTTCTCAGTTTCGACCACTTGATGCAAAAACAACAAAAATGTTACCTTATCCTTACACATCATGTAGAAAAGGTTGTAGGTCTCTGACAGTATGGAAAAAAAAAAACAACCAAGGGAAGAATGTTCAAATTTCTCGTGCTATTCCAGTCAGTGCTGTCATGAGGATATTAAAAATCACCCTACTGCTGTTTTGTGGCTTAGTAATGCTTTATTATAAAAGCCCTGTATAATATTTAAGAAAATGCTTCACCAGATAACCTTCAGAGAACTGCTGCGTTGTGTAAAAACTGTGCTTGTTCAAAAATAAAACCCAAAACAAAAAAACCCTAATAGGCTATAAAATCATTTCAGTGTGCTAATTAAAATGGAGAGGAGGGAATCGTGCTGCCTTCCTGCCCTCAGGCTCCACTGGGAAGTTAAGCAGGTGAAGAGCTAATGTGAGTGTGTGTGTGTGTGTGTGTGTGTGTGTGTGTGTGGTGTGGTGGCATGTTTTTAAATTTTGTTGGGGACTAAACATCTGTATATTTAATGTTAGAAGTTCTGCAGTTTTTTTTGTAAAATAAAATTAAATAATTGAACAAAAAAGAGCAAAAATGTAACAACAAAAAAAAAAGATTAAGATTATGGTTAGATTTAGGTATAGGCATATCATTAATTGGCTGCATTAATAATGATGTCCATTGAGGAGTCTTTGTGTTGTTCACATTTAATGCAATTTTACTAGATGCCACCATCTGTACACAAAGGGGATTTCCTCTCCATTTCCCTAAACATAAAACAGTCTGGGAAAGAACTTGTTTCTACCAAAAGCACAGCAGGACATCCTGCGATATGCTATACCCTATAAAGCAATCTCCCTCTCCCTTACACACACACACACACACACACACACACACACACACATATATACAGTTTCAACTGAGACAGACTAGTGTGCTTTGTGTATGATAATAATACCTTCCATATGGATCTAATTTGGACTGCACAAGGCTGTAGGATATTAGGTAGGATCCGATTTTGTTTATAGTGAAGTAGAGAAATCTGGAAATGAAATCACCTCTTCTGTCAGACAGTAATGTATTATTTCTGTAATCGTTATTCATATAGTAAGTCAACAGATGCTTTCATCCAGTACAAGTGACGAAGCAGGATTTGTCTTTGACATAAGTAATATAGTCGGCTGCCAACGGTGACATCTAGAGAAGGTGCCATTTTACTGAGCCTTTCAAGTCTATGCACTATACTTTATATTGATTTCCAGTGACCTTTCCTTATAAGAGGACAAAGTGACACAAACTATGCTAGCAAAATGCCTCCCAGAGCACCACTGGCTTTCAATCTTTGAGATGACATGGGAGTGGAGTGGTGAAAAATGGCCAGATTCAGAGGTTGTAAAGGAGAAGCATACATGACTGATTTGGTTAGCAATATGAAGAGAGAAGGATAGTTAGCTGTGCAGTTCTACCCCAAGTTTGTGCATGTTTTCAGATGGAAGCATCTCCAGGGGAATTCAGCAGATCGGTTGTCCTAGGATTTAGTTTCAGGTGATGAGCTGCCATGCATGATGAGTCCACCATCCATGACAAGTCTGTCAGACATGCTGCAATCTGTTCAGAAACATGAGAGTCTGAGGGAGCTAAGAAAGGATGAGAATGAGGTTGAGTGCAGTTTTATATGAGTGCAGCATATATCACTTATATGAAAAAAAATGTTTGGATATAACCTCACCAAGTGAGTGGGTATAGAGGAAGGGAGGAAAAGTAAATGTCGCCTTACAAAGACGCTTTCAGATCTAATATAACGATCTAACGATCGGTCTGAAGTGCATAGCCCAAGTGCATTTAGGGCATATGCAAATCTAGTCATCCATCCATTATCTATACCGCTTTATCCGTCTGGGTCACGGCTGAAGCTGGAGCCAATCTCAGCAGACAAGAGGCGATGTACACCCTGGGCAGGTCGCCAGTCCACCAAAGGCTATCCAAATCCACTTTTGCTATTTTAACAGAGGAAAAAATGGTCGCAGCATCAGTCGCATAGTTCAAAAGGGTTGCAGTTAGTCTCTTAATTAATCATGGGTGCAATAAACTAGTCAGAGTGTCATCTCACATTCTCTTTAAAAGCCATTGGCGCTTGCACGTTGACAGATTGCCAGGTAGTAGGAAAGAACGCTGTAGAGAAACAGATCTGCTCATGCTCAAAGTGAAAACACTCAGGCAGACCATCTACCGCAACAGCAGGATTCCACCAATAATAAAAGAATCTTTCACATTGTAATCTTTTTATTTTTTATCTGTTTGTGCACTGCCGTGTGTCCATGTGTGTATAACAAGCAGAGTGTACTTGCGTTGTGCACCCACCTACGTAGGCACATATTGGCCTACTATCTTGATAATGTGCCCTTAAAATGACAATGAAATACATTGACTTCAGACCAGGTTTTTGCTCAATCGCACGATTGTTTTCCATTTCCTCAGAATAGCAGTGCATCAACAATGTGCCTGAACAGACTCATTTTTAGACCGGCACCCCCATGGGCGCTCAGATGGGTGCGAGTGCATTTGCTATTTAAACAATATGGGCGAGGGATAGGAAAATAACAACTGAATCGGTTTCAAACTAGCAAAAATACTTGGATCACACTTGGTGCAGTTTTGCACTGGGTGTAAGGTAGGGTCCTTAATGTTCGGTTTCCCTTTAATTTTCACCTGTCGGTATGTTGAATTAGACCAGTGATCAACTTGAAGCTCTTATTCCAGCATACTACTGGCACCTCCTTTGTGGCTCCCACAAAGCAGAGCACTGATACTCTTTGGAGAAGATGCAATCTTCAAGCAGATTTGCATGGGTTTTGGGTTTTCCTAAGATGTGAATTGTGGGCAGGTCTTACTGATTACTGATATATACACTACATGGCTAAAAGTTTGTAGACACCAGACCATCACACCCAGATGTGTTTTTTGAACACCCCGTTCCAGATTAATTCCCCCTTTGCTGTTATAATAATCTCCACTCTTCTGGGAAGGTTTTCCACTAGATTTTGAATTGTGGCTCAGGGGATTTGTGTCTTCATTCAGTCACAAGAGCATTAGTGAGGTCAGTCACTGATGTCTGGGGTGCAGTTGGCATTCCAGTTCATCCTAAAGGTGTTCACTGGATTTTAAGTCAGGACTCTGTGCAGGACACTCATGTTCTTCGATACCAACCTTGGCAAAACATGTCTTCATGGAACTCACATGTGCACCGGGGCATCGTCATGCTGGAATTGTTTTGGGCCGCTTAGATCCAGTGAAGGGAAATTCTGACGGCATTCAAAGTTTTTATAATTGTGTGCTTTTAACGTTGGGGCAACTGTTTATGGAAGAAACATACGAGTGTGTTGGTCTACAAACCTTTGGCCTTATAGTTCTACCAGCAACCTCTTTTAACATCCACTGTTGTTTCAGTTTCCAAACAGTGGTGGGAGGTGGGCTCTGGATCTGCCATCATAATGCTAACTTCATCCAGATTTTGCTTCCCACTTTTGTCTCCACTTCCTGGAGGTGACCAACACCTGGATGATGCCAGAGAATTCAATGACACCAGCTGCTCTCACAATCCACAAGAAACCAGCAGATGAATAGTCAGAGGTTTGTTTTTGTCCTAAAATTGTTGCTTGACACCTATTGTACTGGCTCACCTTTTGAATGAATCTCCTCATTTGAATTCCATGCTACTATTGTTACCACTCGCAACAATTTTCATGTTATTGTTTTATATCTTACTCCTTACCGCTTAGGAAAATTCAAAGAAACGCTGGACATTCTCTTAAGTATTTTTCCTCACCCTCTTTAGCATATTCAGTCTGGCCTAAATGTTGCACACTCCACATAATTGGCCCTTGTGACTGTTACTTCATGTGACTTGGTCACCAAAAATACCATTGATTCTGATCTTAATGATCTCTCAGCAGACTTCAGCATTGTTAATCAGACTTTGTAATTGTTCATTAAAATTGTTAAAGATGCTCCTGTCTCTCATTCCAAACCTTGCAATTAGCGGCCCAACATGGGGTTGGTTTGCTATCAGGTGAAATCTACTCCATGCAGACACTCCACTGGTGTCCGTCAAGGCTTAGTGTATAGACCCCTTCTATTTCCCCTTTGTACCCACTCTGTTAAGTAATATCATCACATGGTGTTCCATACTAATACTATACTGGTGGTATTGATCGTATCCTTTTCTCCATCAGACACTCATGTTTCTCCACGGATCTCAACAAATCTGGCAGGCATCTTTTCATTTGATGGCAGCTCATCACCTGACCGTAAATCCTAGTAAGTCTGAATTGCTGTATATCCCTGAAGATGCATCCCTTTCTTAAGATCGCGTCATTTATTTGGAGAACTTTTAGATCACACCATCTGACAACACACATAACCAACCTTGTTGTAGATCTGGAACACTGACTGTCATTCTCTCCTCATATTGCTAACCTAATCTGTCATATAGGGTTCTCTTTTACACCACTGGGAGGATCCAGCTATTTCTCTCCATGTTAGCCACTCAGGTGCTTGTTCACTTCCTAGTCATCTCAAGATTGAACTATTGCAGCTTGTTACCTACAAGTGTTCCCCTGCATGCAATTAATCAAAGATGCAGCTGCATGACTTGTTTTCAATCTCCCCAAGCTGTGTTCCCTTCACTGGCTTCCCGTAGCTGCCTGCATCAGATTTAGAACACTGATTGCCTAAAAAGCAAAAATGGACAATTCCGTACCTTCCACTTATCAAACCATGTTTTGCACCATGTTCCCATCAAGGCTTTTTCATAGGTCAGCTTGACCCACCATCCCTCAAGGTACAAAAAGACGTGCATTAAGATTCTGTCCAAGGTGGTGGAATGATCTTCTTCTGGCTGTCTAAAGAGCCGAGTCTCTGTTTCACACGAAGACTGAAAAATCACTAAGAACATAACCAAACATTAGAAAATATGCCCTGAATTGTATAGTTTTATTGCTATATTGACATGTTTCTAAATTGTCTCAAAACAGGCTTGGTTTATGGTATTCCTAGACGCTGACCTATTTATACTATCCTGAGACTATGCTTTTAATTACTATAAAGTAGATCTGTATATCGCTCTGGATCAGGACTTTTGCTAAATGGTGCAAATGTAACACAAATAAAAATAAAAAAAAAACCTTCCCCACAGACCTTGATATGCTGTCACATTTAAAACTAGACATGTACATAATATTGCCTAGAATTGGATAAACTACCAGCCAACCTTTCATTTAAATTCTATTACTTGATTATTTCATTAAAGAATTAGTATAGGGATTGTTATTATCCAGGGATTATACATTATTTAATGATTAGCCATTTAAAAAAAAATTGAAAACATAATCCACATGCTCTGTTAACCACAGAAACGTTTTTATTGAAAAAATATTAAGTTTCCATTAGCATATAACAGGACACAGAGCAGAGCCAAAGATGCATGTTTATTTGTGATATACACCAATTACAAGAATAAAATAATATACTATACTAGTGTAGCTTTATGAGTAGTGTAAAACTGCAAAATGGATTTGATTACTGAATGCTTCTGCAGCTAAGAGCATATTTTGAGAGTTCAGTCATGTTTATTACTGTTTCAGTGATTGGTGGTTGTTTATGAGGTTCAGCACCTTTGAGAGATCTCGCAGTTATCATATGGAGAAGCCATGTGTCCAAGTAGGACAAACAAGAGCGCAAAAATGATGATTAAAATCCTGTTGTCCATCCATCCATCCATTTATCCATTATCTGTACCGCTCATCTGTTAGGGTTATTGGGCAACTGGAGCTGAGAGAGGAGAGGCGGGGCACCTGTTGTCCAATGAGTGTTAATTTTTTGCTTACGTTAAAAATCAGTGTATTTGAATCTGTCACAGAAGCCCATAGACCCTATGCATCATTGGAGTTCTGCCAATGGGGCATCTATCAGCTTCAAGGGAAATGTGTTTAACATGGGCTACATTGTCTACTGAAAACATTTTGTTAAAAGCAATTTACAGTACTGACCTTCATCAAGATTGGTGAATAATATAGACACATTTCTACATGCAATATAGGCATGGGCTTTCCATGTAGTTTTTAAGCAATTGCCTGTGTGACAGATTGGCTTACACGGAGTGCAAAAATACGGAACCTTGCAGTTTTTCTCGATGATATTAACACTTGTTCAGTTCCGCCTCTGTGTGTACCTTTAACATTCTTAGTAATTATATGATTATGTTATATCATTATTTTAGAAGGAGCCTGGGAATTTATTTATGGCTGCTCGTGTGCATTCTGAAAGTACATTTTAATTTACCAGGACTAATTCGGATGAATAATTAGGTGTTAAAACAGGAGTCATTTGATGGATAATTGAAGTGGCTCAATAAGAAAAAAAAAATGCTGTGCAAATGTCAAATATGACGCATGATCTTTTAATAGGCGAGGCTTTGGCTTTTTCTACAATGCCTCAGATGAGACAGAGTGTTGACAGAGCTATTTAAATTTCAGCCGTAAGTAGAGAACATGCTTATGTATAAGGTTTATTTTATTCGTTTTTCTTTTTAAGCTTTGCCTGCACTTAGGTGATTAATACTTTCAATGTCTGGAGGTTTTGATGCAGATTGAGACTACAGATAATCTAAATGGTTTATTAAAAGGAGTAAGTAGTAGATAGTTTCTTAACATTAACAGCAGCAGAACAGACAAACAGATAGTTACGAAATATAGATTTAATATTTATATTCTCAGTTTGTCAACTCTCTCATCTTGTGGCATTTATATGATAGATAGAGAGGATTATGTTCAGTCTAGAAAAGTTAAGTCTTGGGAAAAAGACTACCCTTACACCAGCTTTACAGCATTTCACCAGCTTTTTATGATAACATATGATAATATCTCTCCCTTTTGACTCCTAAATGGAATCATGCCCATCTACAGTTTGCCTTAAAATCTTTAATATTAGCCTATAAAAAATTTACTTACTTAGCTGTTAGCATTTGAGTCAATGCTTCATGGCAAGGAAAAAGCACTGCTATAGAGGAATTAGCTATGAAAGTCAAAAGTCTTGAGACACCTTATTTTTTTTAGGACAAATTTTGTTATAGATGTTTATTTCCCGAGTTCTGCTTTAGTGAGTCAGTACGAAAACATTTTAGATTTCAAAACAATAGTTTTCCAAAAAATACTTTGCATTTGAAAACCATTTGTATGCCAGTAAAAAAAAGCAACATATTACATAAGAGACCACTTTTCAGACAAAAAAAAAAAAAAAACTTAATGAAGGCTCCTGGGTTTTGCTATTAAAGAGAAGAAGCAAGTGCGGCAGTCAAAACTTCCAGAAGAACCGTGGCAGATTTTCCAAGATGCTCAGTAGAATTTACAGCTTATTTCTTTACACATTGTTACCTGGGACTACTGTTAAAAAAAAAAAAGAAAGGGGCTGTCACACCAAATATCGTCTTTGTTGATTTTATTACTGTTCACTGCAAGTTGTAGTATTTTTCCCTAAAGTAGAAAGATTTAATGCCATTATTTTTGAAGCCATCTTTACTTTTCCAACAAAAAAAAAAGACAAAAGAATGGCTTAAGACTTCAATAACGTTTCCTAGATACAGTCAGTTTTTCCATATGCGTTGTGTAAAGGCTCCGTGTGGCAGTTGGATATTTCAGGTCTATTATAGAGAAGAAGAGATGTCAGTCAGAGACATCAACTATAAATGTATAGTTTAGCACCAGGAACTTTATTTATTATTCATAAATAAAGTCATAGATGCTGCTCTACCAATTTCAACCAGTATCTCCTTAGTTATAAATCTTTATTATACTGTTATTATATGCATACATAAAATATGCAATTAGAATTGTAAGTCCCAAAGATTTCAATGTAATCTAGTAAAGTCAAATCCTAACAATGCGATGCAAGCTAGGAATCCTATTCTGCATTTCTACAAGCAATGACATCCTGTTGGTTCCCATTTACGTTCCTCTCCCCAGAGGTGACTTTCACATGTAAATGGGATTGTTTAAATGAAAACATGCTACTGATACTATACATGACATGCTCTGAATCCCCAGAGCCTGAAATGGCATGTCTATTTCTTAGTTCCATGTACCTGTCTGTAACTGAAACTTTAGTATTTATTGCACATTTGCACTTAATTAGTGCAATCGACAGCTGTGAGCATAATCCTCTCTCCCGTTGGTGAAGGTCATGGATGGAGAAGACTACATTGTGTGTAGACACATTTTTCTCTTTTTATATATTTCATAACCAATGGAAACAAACTGGGAAACCCTCACAGCCTGGAGTGTGAGCTCTCACCTAACAACACTGAACCACCCGCCACATGCCTGTTGCCATGGCAATGTCTGAGATATGAGATGAAGCAAGGGAGTCTTGAGTTATGCTAATTTATCATTCTGCATGGACCATGTCTCAAATGATTATATGGCCTTGCATTGCTGAAAGCATTGCTTTTTTTCCTTATCATTATCTTTCAAGCAATGGATTTCCTTCTGCACCTGAGAAATACATGGCAACCAGTCGGCCATAAAAAAAAAAAAAAAAAAAAAAAAGTTTGATGGAATTTGGGGGAAAATTCAAATTAGATATTTATTATTATTATTATTATTATTATTAGTAGTAGTAGTAGTAGTAGTAGAACTACCTCATGGCACATTTTAACCGGCACCTCCTCACTTTCTTGCACATTTGCTAAATATCTAAGGACCTTCTTTACAAGTTTGTTTAAACTTTTGTCGTTATAAAGATGTGTGTATGTATAGAAGGAATTTGTGTCCATCCTAATAGCAGAGGCTGATGTAAGTGCCAGGCCACAGGCCCAGCAACACATTGAGTAACTTGAGATAACAGAGCATTGGAGGCACATCACAGACTGTTAAATGACTGTCGCTTGCAACAGACTGTCTCTGCACTGTATGTGGGAGTTCTGGAGATAGTAACATGACACAGTTGCCGCCTAATCTCCTAATTCTGACCCTGCCCTTCTTCCCTTGGGCTTAACCAGGTCGTAATTGTATTTCGATTTTGGTCACACTGCAGAAAAATGATTTTCTTGAATATAATATTGAAATATCTTGAAAAATGGGCCAATTTATCATACATAAATTCAACTCAAATATAAGATTCATCACTCTGTTTTGAACGCTTTACTCATTTACTGCTTTACTATAGATAAGTTTGAATATATTCAAAATATTTTCACTTGTTAAGATGAGAAGTTTCAACTTAAGTACAACTGAGCACCTCTCATCTCTTTAATATAATGCTTTTAGGCGCACAGTTGATATTAGTATGCAGTGCTAGTATAAGTATAATTAATTTATGAACATCAATTCATTTTATGTAGAGAGTGATTTTATTAGGTACATGTAGAACCAGCTAACAGCTGATACACAATGATTGTCAGCTAAATTGTTGTAGCTAAATGATGAATAGTTCAAATGAACCAAAAAAAAAAAAAAGAAGTTAATTATGCAATAACATGAATCACGGACTCACCATAAATGTGAAGACATCTGAAATTCAGAAGTCTCTTGCTTAAGTCCTTGTTTCCTATCATTAACTCACCATTAGTATAATAAAAGCAATATGGTCTAGCCTTCTAGCTCAGGGTATCATCATGGGCATCCATCTGTTGCACATAGTAACACACTCATTGAAAGACAAATAGGGAACTCCATTCGTGGTTGCTTTTTTTTTTCTTTCCCAAATCAAGTGTTTCCTGCTGTGTCTCTGAATAGCAAGCAAAGCTATGTTTTCTATTCGCTCTTTCATTTAAAACCTACATTTCTGTTGACCTTTAATGTTTGTTGATTGGAGTACTTTTGAGTCCTTTGATTGGAAGGTGTGCTTAATCTATTGATTACTAGTTTCTTGAAAGACCTTTCGGTAAATCAGTCATCCTGAATGTAATCCTCTAGGTTCATGTTTATTATGCCCATTATTGTATTTGATGACTATCAACAATACAGTGTGTGAATCTACAGTCTGGGCTAGGATGAAATCAGCCCATTACTTGCACTAATTACTGCTTTGTGTATTTTTATTTATGACCATTTGTGGTGCTGTTGTTCTAGTATTTCACAAAATAATCCACTTTTCAGACATTTGCTTTCAGCAAATAAGACGATGTGGATGTCAAAAATTAATTGTGCAGACTCAAATTATGTATTTTTTTCCTTCAAAGAGGAAGAAAGCCCTGATAGCCCATATAAATGCCACCTTGCCCCCTACATTGGGCTCTTTTATCAAGTAAAAATACCAAATAGGTCATTTTACATGCATCCATCAATGTATAGGTGACACTGGATACATATAGTGGCATTTAAGTGGGCGTTGTGTCTCACATGGCTGAGAATATCTTCCAATTTGAAATATCATGCTAAAGCAGCCTGTAGTCAGGAATTGATCGTTAAAGGACTAGAAGATGACCGTCAACTGGCAGACAGCACTCCAGATGTAGACCCAGAATCACATTTCATCGGACCAAACATGACCAACACTTGAACAATATTGTATCAGCGAACCTAGGGTTAGTCTGTAGTTAGCTACTCTAATTTCTTTTCAACTTGATACAGCTTGGCAGCTTGCTGGGCCAGATAGAGGTCAGAAAACTCACACAACCCCCCTTTATTTTGGATCCCATGCATGATGGTAGTGAAACATGGCAATGTGAAACACCAGTGTGAAACAAATACTACAAATTGTCTTAATTATTATATTAAATGAATTATCAATTGTTAAAATGAAACCATTCAGACATGTTAGTTGCTAATTTTATGTAACTCTACCTTAACAAATTCTAGCTGAATTCCCCAGGCTAGAGGATTATCATCACAGGTATTCTCACAAGGTAAAGTGTCTGAGTGGAGAGTAAATTGAAAATCTCAGCCAAGGTGATTGGAGATCAAGACATCAAGACACTTTGGAATCATATATGACTCTAAATGGTTTATATGCTAATATTTATATATTATGCCCGTCAACAGTGATTAGAAGATGAATGTTGGTTAGGCGTCATGAAAAGTGTGCTTCCAATGGCCTGGCAACAGTTCAGGTTTGATAAAAAAAATTCGAAACTCGCTGTACCACTGTGGATGTGGGCAGTGGTGAGCTGATAGCAGTCATGTTGCTATGGAAACAGCCTGGATTGATAGAGGAGTAAGGGGGAGGATTAACCACCAAATGGAGCTGAAAATATCTGGCAACCCAGACAAGTCTGTAAAATACAACGCGGCTTTTTAAAATGATGACAGAAATATGATGAGCAAATTGTCAGTCTAGAAAGTCCTCCCACCTGAGATGTGATTCTAAATTGTGTGTGGATTCTTTCTTTACTTTAAACTTCGTGAACAATGATCATTCATCATCTAATACTCTGTGTTGTTTTTCTTTCTAACTCTGCTTGGACACGTGTATTCAACGCAAGGGCATAGGACCCAACGTGTTTAAGAATAAATGATAGGTCACATGACTCAAAGACCAGAACTTATACAGCTGCTTCACATTTCCATTCTGCTTTTAAAGCCCATTGCATCCTATACTTTATCCTCCTTCCCAACCCACTCTGTTTTTCCTGGGTCATCCCATTTGTATTTCTTTATAAATTATGCAAACTCTTGCAAAAATTACAATATTGAAACCATTTGGGCTAGGTAAGTGTTAGTGTCACGAATCGGGTATCTCCCACTAGGACCCATCGCACGAACACATCTCGCGCTACCCGAGCCACGACCGCCAACG
>JAQQZR010000012.1:18314571-18330841 GCA_030068235.1 Notoglanidium macrostoma | reverse complement strand
AGCGTGTGTGGCTGTTTGTCTGTGTTGGCCCTGTGGTGGACTGGCGACCTGCACAGGGTGTACCCCGCCTCTCGCCCCAAAACGACTGCTGGGATTGGCTCCAGCTTTCCTGTGACCCTTAACTGATAAGTAGTATAGATAATGGATGGATGAATGGAATTTTTACATAAATGTATTACTTTTTTAAGATATGGTGAACCTGCAGTACATTTTGTTTACAATATTAAACCTCTGTTCATAGCGATTTTTCAAAAAGCTCTCAAAAGGCACATTATCTTGCATTTTTTATTATTCGAAAAAAAAAAAAAAGGAGTCTATTCAGTCATCATTTTTCTTCATTAAAATGTTGTATGGACTATTCTGAGAATCTAATTGGACTGAATCATGAAACCAGTATCATCAATCGAATCGAATCATGACCAGACTATGTAACCTCTGTAACGGACTATTTCCGATGTTCAGCTGAGAAAGAAACAAACAAAAAAACCACGGCATTTGGCGCAGGAGAGGAAAGCACACATCAGCCATGGCACTGGAACAGAGACAGGCAGACTGTCTCTAATACCTACTTATTATGCTTTAAAACCAAACACCAGAACTCACGGACTTATTGTGAATTCAATGCATTAGATGTTCCTGTAACTTAGTGTATTGTGACGCAATAATTGGTCTAAAAATTTTTATTATGTTTTTTTTTTTTTAAACACATAAAAAGTTTAACCATGTGGTAAATTAGTAATCGTTTTTTATCTTTCACTACTGACCTGGAATCATGGCTCAAGCTACTGTCTCTGTAACCCATAATTATCTCAGCTAGCTCAGATACCCCTGAGCCCAACTCTGTTTCATGTCAGCCAAAGAAACGCAGGTATCTGCCTCTTTCCTTTCACACTCAACCAATCAACTCCACTGCCCAGGCTATTCTTGGACTAATTGATGTCTGTGTCTCGAATGTGGCGAGACCTCAGAATAGCCCCCCTTTTTCATGATCTTCCCAGGAGATTTTGAGATTTGAAACAATTCTGTCGTTTTGGACATCCATGTTGCCACAACACAATAGGACAATTTGAAAGCTTCTGAGAGTGCCTTTGTCAATTCAGCACTGCATGAACATCTCACAGCAACACCTCAGTTAGGAACATGAGTCATGCTTGTGCTAGTGTGACATACATATCCTACTGACACTGGAGCAATAGAAAACTGCTGTACCCAGTTGCACCAGTCTTTGTACCTTCATCTGCACTGATCACACAACTGACAAAAGCACATCACTTTTCTTTTGATGAAATGAACAGAGGTACTTATTTAAAAGAATGTAATATGAAAGCTATTGATGTTATGTACAAGTGTTATCTGATATATTCAGTTAAGTGCTATATTCAAATTTGTAAAAACTCCTTGAAAATGAACACATTATGTTGGTGTGCTGCTGCGATTTACCCATCCAAATAATGAGTATGTACAACACGGTGGTACTTTCGTAATGACATACCATTCGATTTCATTTAAATGAGTTCGCATCAATATATAATTACTGGTAGAAATAGCTGGCTGACTGAAATGACACAAAAAAAAAAGTAGAAAAAACCCAGATACATATCACATTGATATTTAAGTCATAGTGTCAGAATACCCAGATGTGGCTACAGGTACAACAGTAAAATTTCACAATTCTAGAAAAAATGAAAAGTGGTCAACTATAACAATGTGAATTTGCCATAATGTTTGCTCTTGCAGAAAAGAAATGAGGCATGGGAGGGTGAATTCATGACAGGTGAAAAAAAATAATTGGCTACTTGACATAACTCACGACAATACATTTGGCAATTTCTGGCTTTTTTTTGTTGTTGCCATTTTATAGTTACTTTATACAGTATTTATTTGTAAATGCAATTACTTAAAAAATAAGCAGGAACAAAAACAAAGCTATTATAGGAGCAAGCATTGAGAGTGTTCACATGCACAATATAATCGGATTACTATACATTTATAGAACGTATTTACAAGCACTTTAGTAATAAAAGTAATTTCGTTTGAGTAATTTTAGTGATAAAATCATATTTATTTGAGTGATATTTATTTATTTTGTTATTTCTTTTATAAGAGAGGTGGATAAAGTGTCCATGAATCATACACGGTGATGTTACATTAAACAATTCTACAAGTAAAAGTAGTCCAAACCCAAATAATTACTTGAATATGATAAAAAAAGAAAAAAAAAAAAAAAAAGGATACTTTTTTTGCATACTCAAAGAAATTGAGGACATCAGAATATCCTGTCTAAATAATTCAATAATCTACCTTAAACTGATAATGATGAGATTTTTAGTGTGCATGAAAAGTTTTCAGGTAACCCTTCCTAATATAGTCCCCTGATAAAAGTATTTACTCGATACATATATGGTAAATAATAAGCCTAGTGTATTACTGGTAATTATCACAGGTAACAAGTAGGAAAAAACTAAGAAAGTACAGGTGAAATACTCAAAAGACAAATCTCAACTATTACCATAACCTTAACCCAAACCCTATACCTAACCTGTTCGGGAACTTCAAACTGTAAAAGGAAGGTTTACCATTATTTACCCAGTAAATATATGGTAAATTATAGTATATTATTAGAATATTATCACAGGCAATAATTACAGTGAATATGAAGTACAGCACAGCTGAAATAGTCAAGAATTTTCTTCGCATTTAATATATATACTGTATTATAGAAGGAAATATTTACTGTAAAACTAAGGTTACAGTTTTCAATGCATACCACAAGCGTTAAATAATATCAATTCAAAATGCAAATAGATTCTGACACGTCTTTGATGGTTCTGGCTGTTAGCAAGGAACGCACTCTCACGTCGTAACCTGGGACCATTGATCTTTCTTTCCTCCTGGCCTGATCTTGTCCAGTCCAACTAATCCCATCAGTCCCATCCTGCAGTTCAGAGACACACAGCCACCCAATTACCAAAGAAACAAAGCAAGCTTAAAATAACAGTAAGCGAGCGAACGATTTTCTCTGGTCCTTGTGACGTCAGACTAGCCATGGCAACTAGACTGCTCTGATGACACAGCCCAGTGTCTTCAAACATTTCCTTTATTAACATCAAAGATCTGGCCTTTCCAGCCTCTAATTATACTCTGCTCATGGAACATAATGTGTAACACACTGTAACACACAGTAGGATTCATAATGTTCATAAACAGAGGCATGCTTTCCCAAATGCTTAAACCTATAAAGTCAAAACACATATAATATATTAAAATATTGTAAAAGCCCGAATAAGAGAATACATGCTGTGATGTGTTGTCCATTACAATTTATCAACCATTTCAGCTTCTCTCTCTCTCACTCACTCTCTCTCTCTCTCTGTATGTGTGTGTGTATGCGTATGTGTGTTTATTGTATCTTTGTGGGTACCTAATGTCCCCATAAGGACAGAAATGTGTGACCGTATTTTGCTTCTGACCACACACACACACACACACGCGCACACACAGCCAACAAAGTGAAGAAAAGGAAGAAAGACAGACACATGACATGCCTGCAGGTGATTTTCAGAAAAAAACACTTCACGTTGTTCTTATTCTTTGAAAACACTTGCCAATTATCTCGGAAATTGCATGCAATGATTTGTTCCATCATTTTAACAAGAAAAAGGAAGTGTAAAGTAAGCTCTTTAAAACCAACACGAACTCAGACTCACACATGAATTTGCATGAGAGTTTGTATAAACTGGATCATATCGAGTGATAATATCTTGAATGTTGTTAAATGTATCTACCGTTTCCTATTATAAGGTTACAGTAAACCAAAGATAAGATTATTAAACCTGTAGACATTTTCTACCCATTTCAAATAAATTGTGCTCATTTCTTACTGGAAAGGAGCAACATTATCTGGAAACAGAATAAGAATAAGAACAGGTAAAAACTGAATAGTAAATGTCTAGGTTTAATAATCTTATATTTGGTTTCTTGCAATCTTTCAATAGGAAACACTCGCTCCATTTGACTTTATTCAGACGGTTTTCATTTGCGGAGGTCTTTTTTGGCAGTGTAAAAAATGACAAAAGTTCAGTAAGGCCTAGGGACTGGGTTTTGTTTTTCTTATGACTTTATTCATATGAGAAATCTAATTAAATCGAAGCAAAATCAGAAATCCAATATGAACTGTATTCCACAGAACAAAATTCCACTTTTTTGTTTATTCACACAAGGTGTTATTAGAGGAAACTACAAGTTGAAGTAAACTGTATCTAATCATGCAAATATAATCTAATATCATCACTGAGCAGATACGTATCTTGGGTTAATTGTGAAGAAACCCAAGATTTGAAGTTAAAAATGTAACTATTATGCACTGAATTGGAGATAATACAGTACAATGCATTGGTCTCTCCTTTTCTAACATACATGTACATTGTTGGCAGACACAAAGACAAAAGTAAAATAAGTCAGGTCAAATATTGCTGCTTGACCATAAACAAGTAATACGTAAACACATGCAATAATAATGATAATTTAATTTGGAGACATTTTGGTGGTTTTGCTCCATGGAAACCAGCCTGAAGTCTCTCAGTCATTAGAGTAATCTGGAAAAAGATGATTAACGGTTCTCATTTGGCCAACACAGTCTCTGCTGAATCATTCACATGAGAAGCAAAGGTCGTTCGTGTAAATGTGACCCTTTCCTCTCACTCAGGTTTGACTGACAGATCCTAGAGTGCAAACAGAGCCATTTGCGTATCTGTATCATTAATATGTGTACAGCTAGAAAAACCTCCAGAGACAGAGAGCGAGAGAGAGAGAGAGTGAGAGAGAGAGAAAGTCTCCTAACTATTTAGACAGTGCAATTACACAATACTCATAAAAACATGGTTTTGAAACATGAAACATGTTTCATGCAGGTCATGTGACTGGAATATTCAACTGCTTATTCTTTAGTTATATTCCTAGGTGTACTCAAGTCTGTTTCCACAATAATAATAATAATAATAATAATAATAATGCCAATTAAATTACAAAAAGACCTACATCATATAGGATTGTTCAGTCTTTTTGTTCAATAATTTGATTATTGTCACTCAGAGTTAATGAAAATAGAATTTCTTTTAATACAAAATCACATTAGCTTCTGTTGGACAACCTGAGTAGAAGCGATGAAAATCTGAGAACGGTTGGTTCTGTTACCATAGTGTTGACTCTCAGATTTTCATCTCTTCTACTTTCTTAATAGGGTAAAAATATTTGTCTTGCTAATTCAGTTGAGTGCAGTTGCCATGTTTATTCAGGCCAGAAAAGAAGACAAGGGTATAAAAAACACAACAGGGGGTATAACATTCGAATTCTATGTTCACAATGAGATTTTCAGACCCCCTTTGTTCAAAATTGTGCCTCTGTTACTGCCTTCGAGAGAATGCACTGCAAAAGAAAGACATCTTTGCAAGTGAAAACATCATGACTATAGTGAAATGTATCTAGTATTTCTTGTTATTAAAATGGCAAGAAACTAAATATAAGATTATTAAACCTATTTTCTGTCATTTTTCAAAACAATTTCAAGCTTTCAATTTTCTCAGATAATTCTGCTTCTTTCTATAAATAAATGCTTAAGATTAAATAAATTATCTGCCAACCGAACAAGAATAATTCAAGCTTGGATTTGGTAGAAATGTCTAGAAATAGGTTTAATACATTTATATTTGGTGTACTGTAATCTTCGGACAGAATATAAACAAAATAAAAATAAAAAATATTTCTAGGAAATCTAATTTTTTGCCCAAAAATAAGAAGAACTCTTGTCACCATGTTTTGTGTAAGAAAAACAACATTGGTTTTTTTTTTTTTTTAGACATGTTATCTATCTACTAAGATAGTGCAGCTAATTTTGAGCTGTATTTATCTAGAAATAAGCTCTAACAATGCGCAGCATCAGAGGAACAAGAGTTCCTCTTCTTATTTTAAGAATTAAGCCAACTGTGCATTCCTAATTTAATTTATAATTCAAAACTACTAACCAGAAGCCACATTTTCTTTAATTTGGTAAAAGTGTCTTGTTGCAAGCAAAGAAATCTACGAATGGCATGAGCAAAGTTTTCATGGTAAGAACTTAAGAACTTGGTAAGAAACTAACATAAAACTCTAGCCACTAAAAGTACTTTATTTTTATTTTTTATTCTTTAAATTAGCTTGTATACCATAGGACAAATGCTTTCTTAAAAGAAGTCAAGCTGTCTTGAAATAGATATCAGAAGCTAGCTGTGTACAGTTTAGTCAGTGGTAGCTCAGCGTTTAAGATGTCACTTCAAATCCCAGCGCTGCCAAGCCGTTACTGCACGACCCTTAACCCTCAACTGCTCAGAGGTATAAAGTAAGCTGTTCTGAATAAGCATGTCTGACAACTTCCATAAATGTGAATTTCAAGACGGTTCGACCAAGTATATTTATCTTCTGTTAAGAAAGAACATCTCAATATAAGATAATTATGTTCAATTTAAGCAAGTTTATCCAAAATAGTTAACTTGCTTCTAACAATTTTAAGGATTTTAGTTAGAAATGTTGTCTAGTTTTACATTTTTACTGGCTAGCGAAAAATTTGCTTACCCCATTTGCAGATTTTTGTTGTTGTTGTTGTTTGAGACATGAGACTTTTACCATATTAAAGAAAATGAGGCTTCTTTCTAGTAGTGCACTTTTTGCAGTGCATAGGAAATCTTTTTTCCACCCAGCTGCTATCTAACCCACTGAAAGACTTTTCCATTTTTGGATTTTTTTTAAAGATCAACTTTTTGCATCAGTTTGCTTTATGTGCAGATATCCTCTATTGCGCTTTATAAAAGTTTGTATTGAGGCAGTGCTGCCTGAAGGATTCTAATATATTGCTATAGTTAAAAATATGACAACCTGATATTGTAAAATGCAAAGTTAAAGGCTTTATTGTAGGTTGCAAACTGTTAAAAGCCCATATTGAGTAGAAAATGTTCAGTTCAACAGGAATGAGTCTGCTGAGGATGTGTGCTATGAATCACAACTTGGGTCAGGCCAGCCATGTATCCAGACTACCAGGTGGATTACATTTAACTTGAGCAGACAAAACAAAACCATATTCCTCTGTGAACTGTAGGCCAGCCCTGCTCTTTAGCAACCCACGTTCCTGCCAGCATAAGCCATAACATAATTCCTTTTTCATATTTTCACTGATTTTTTTTTCCATCTCTCTCCAAAATGATATGGTACAAATCCCTTCTCTGGGGAAAATGGGCAGTAAATTTCTCATCAACGTCGATTCTGTTATTTAAACTAAGCCACAGATAGAGAACAGGGATGGATGGATTGGAGAAATGGTAGGAGAATATAATGAGGTCTCCAGATCTCAAAGATCAAAATAGTCTGGCAGAAAGTGGTCAGTTTCTCTACTCCCCAAAAGGCCTCTAAAAGAGTATAATTAAATATTCTCTGCAAATCTGAATATTTACATCTGTTTGATTGATAAATTATGCAGTCACGAAACTTTATTTTACTGCTAAACATTACCAATCTCCTAATGTTTTACCAGGCCTAAAATATACTGAAGTCTCACACACACTCACACACAGAGAGAAAAAAATCTGTATTAGCAGAAATTTGAAAAGTCTTGCATGATATTGCATGGCTAAGTATTGCCATTGTGGGTACTGTTGCTGTCCCTGGTTCGATCCTTAGCTCAGGTTACTGTCCGTGTTTAGTTTCTGTGCGCTTTCTCTCCAGATACATGTGGGTTTCCTTTGGGTTCTCTGGTTTCTTCCTACCTCCACAATCTAGATGTGAATAGGTGTGAATCCAGTGACCCTGACTATGATAAAGTGCTTGAAAAAATATATATATATATTCAAATCCTGATGAAATGTTATTTTTCACCACTTTATAATTTTATTTATTTATTTATTTATTTTACTAAATGACTATTAATGTCATTCCTGAAGCATCACACAGAAAATATTTGCAAACCATAACAAGTCATACATGAATATACAAGCATTTTATTTGTTGTACTTGAAAGTATTTCCAGTGATACTGTATGATTACTAGATTCCAAAATTTCAGTGTACTTGATATAATCCATATAATGAGCCTATATTATTATACTTCCACCGACAGAATGAACATTGTGACAGGTTGAAAATTGTGTTGCCTTCCTAAGACCAGGATGGATAATTTACTGTGAAATTATACATCAGCGAAAGTATAAATGATAGACAATCTTATTCAATAAAACGTGGAAGTATGCATCTGAAAAATTTACTAAAAGTTGCTGCTCTTTAAAGTACTCAAATGTAAAAGTACATGTTTTAAACTGATGAAGTTAATGTGATGTTTTCGTGTGAAAAGGAACTTTTATTACTCATCTAAAACTGCTAAAAGATGAATTGCTTTAATGCAACTACATCATTTTGCATGTAAACATAATTTCATCTCTGAAAGTTTGCAATATTTACCATTATCTGGAATATGACTCGTCTAGTCTATTATATTTACTACCAGTAATCAATGCTAGTCTAACTTGGCATGAGCAAACAAAACATGATAAAGTAGTCGATTATAGCCAGTTCATGCTAGCACTGTAGCTAAAGTTACCTCAACATGCTGTTTCAAATTAGATGAAGTTCATGCCTATAGGGAGGCAACTCATTCTCTAGGAGTTTTTGTTTACTTCAGAATACAGAAACACTTTAAGATGAGCATCCTTTACCATTGTAAAGTTCCACACTGCAGTCTGGTGGATTATTTATAGTCAAACACACATAGATACCTCACTCATAGGTATAATGCTATCTACGTTATGTAGCATGAGAAAGTCTCTGCAGATGATGAATTGGCACAATTCTTGATAGTCTTTTTCTATGTTGATGAACCTGATTGGACTGAACTGAAATTATGGGATGCTAAACTAACCCCTTTCAATGAGGTATAGCATATAGTCATTGTCTAGATGCGAGAAGAAGAGACTTTTGTGACGTGCTTTGAAGGTCTAAATACAAACGTAAGGCAAAAAAGTAAGTTTTTTCCCCTCGGTAATATTATTAACGAAGAGTAATCCATTTGAATAATACTCAAGCAAAGTATAAATATGGCAAACTAATACTTAAGTATAGTAATGAAGTACATTACAGTGATGAAACGAGACAATGTTCCTCCAGGACCAAGGTGCTACATATGAGACAACACAGAATTACAAAAGTGCAACAGAAGACAAACACTGCAGACATCACAAAACAAGACAGTGTATGTGTATAATCCAAATTGTATGTGCAAAAAGTAGGTGAATGTATTCAGTGTGTGTGTGTGTGTGTGTGTGTGTGTGTGTGTGTCAGTCCCTGAGTGCTCAGGAGTCTGATGGCTTGTGGAAAGAAACTGTTACACAGTCTGGCAGTGAGGGCCCGGATACTTTGGTACGTCTTGCCAGATGGCAGGAGGGTAAAGAGTGTGTGTGAGGGGTGTGTGGGGTCGTCCACAATGCTGGTGGCTTTGCGGATGCAGTGTGTGTGGTGAATGTATGTGATGGGGGAAGAGAGACTCCGATGATCTTCTCAGCTGTTCTCACTATCCGGTGTAAGGTCTTGTAGTCTGATATGGTGCAGTTTCCGTAACTGACAGTGAGGCAGCTGCTCAGAATGCTCTCAATTGTCCGTCTGTAGAAGATGGTGAGGATGGCCACACATTTCTGACCTGCGACATAAACCTACATCAAAATTTGGACAAATTATTTCAGCTGGCATCAGCTGTCATAGCCATTACAATTTGGATGTCAAATCGACAAAACACTGGGGTTAGGTGACATAGATTTTTGTCGTCATGTTTTATGACACTTTCTCTGACTGACTCGTTAAAGATTGTGACAACATGTCAGAGTCACATAATAATGATCCAGTGGCACGTCAAACATCAACTCAGTGTAACTCAGGGTCACAGAATCACTCCATCACAACATTGTCCTTTTTAATAAATATCAATTTAAATAATAAAAAGGAAAATCACTTTATTTAATGATGTACAGAAAATATAAAATACTATCATTAAAGTTCCATAGGTTTTCATAAAAATCTTAAAAACATAAGAAAAACTCCCTTTACTTAGGGAAATTTTTTTTTTTTTAATGAATGTGTGATAGATTTGCTACGTATTCATAAAAATGTTAACATTTAGTGAAGGATAATTCCCACAGAAAATAACTTTCCTTAAAATCCAACGTGGCTCAACGTACAGTACATGCTTCTTTTTCCTTTCATTTCTTTTTTATGTATCTCCAAAATGGATGCTCTAGAGCTGATTTGCTATTTTGAAGCAGAAACATACCAGAAACACTGGACTGAATTCACACTTAAAAAAAAAAAAAAATACTATTTCACACTTGTACAGACTGACAAAGCAGCAGGGTATTGAAGTGGTGGAATAGTGGGACTGACTAGTGGCATTCTGGGTCCTAATGTGAAGAAAGATCCCAAAAAGCCTGAAATCCAATCCATATTTACAGTAGTTTCTAGTAAATAAATAGACTAATAGTGGCTAAATAAATAACTACCATTTGAGGAAAAAGGAAATTGGTGTATCCTCTGTACTCAAAGGAGCAAATGGTTTAGTCTGCACATAGCCCTTATGTAATCATGCTTTTGCCAATGACAAATCATCCAAAGAATCCAAAATGAGTAACCAATTAAGCTAGTTAACCTTTTAAGCATTTAAGTAGTTAATAAATTCTTTCTGAATAACTAACGACTTTAAAAAAAAAATAATAATAAAAAAAAAAATAAAAAGAGTACTCATTCTACATTTGACAAGACCGAGTTAAGCATATCAGAATCAGAATCAGAATCAGCTTTATTGGCCAAGTATATGTACACATACAAGGAATTGGACTCCGGTTTTACCTTGCTCTCGGTGTGCTTAAAAAGGATATATGTATGTATGCAGGTTTTACAAAGAAACATTTGTGCATGTACAAGAAAGAAATATATATCTGTATATACATATTTACATATAGGAAATATGCAAAAAGACCATAGTACAATTGTGCAGAATGCAAGATGCTGGAATAAATACAGAATATAGGATATAGTATAAATATGGGATGGGTACTTTACTTTACTTTACCAGTTACTTTATATACACAAAGGGTCCAGTTAGGTACAGTGGATGATTGGTGTTGACTGGTTTATTGCACAAGTATATTGACTGATGCTGTAAGATTGATTCAAGTGTTCATGATAGTGATGGCCTGTGGAAAGAAAGTGTTCATGTGTCTGGCTGTCTTGGCGTACAGTGCTCTGTAGCGCTTACCAGAGGGAAGGAGTTGGAAGAGGTTGTGTCCAAGGTGTGATGGATCTGCAGTGATGTTTCCTGCCCGTTTCCTGTCTCTAGATTTGTACGAGTGGAGGGCAGGTCAGCACCAATGATTTTTTCTGTAGACCTGACTGTCCGTTGTAGTCTGTTCCTGTACTGTTTTGTGGCTGAACCAAACCAGACAGTGATGGATGAGCAGAGAACAGACTGGACTATTGAAGTAAAATTGGGATCAGCAGCTCCTGAGGCAGGTTGAACTTCTTGAGCTGGCACAGGAAGTACAACTTCTGCTGGGCCTTTTTTGACAATTGTGTCTATGTTTGGTGCCCACTTCAGGTCCTGGGAGATTGTGGATCCCAGAAACCTAAAGGTAATCAAGTTTGTGATCCAGTGGCAGATGGGGGCTGGTATGGTGAGAGTTTGGTGTGGAGGACTTCTGGAATGATAGTGTTGAACGCCGAGCTGAAATCCACAAACAGGATAATAGCATGTCCCTGGGGAGTCGAGATGGTGCAGGATGTAGTGCAGTCCCATGTTGATTGCATCATCCACTGACCTGTATGCTCAGTAAGCAAACTGTAGGGGGTCTAGCAGGGGGCCTGTGATGTCCTTCAGGTAGGTCAATACCAGTCTTTCAAAGGATTTCATGACCACAGACGTCAGGGCGACAGGCCTGTAGTCATTTAACCCTGCGATTTCTTGGGAACTGGGATGATTGTGGAGTGCTTGAGGCAGGAGGGAACTTCACATAGCACCAGTGATCTGTTGAAGATCTGTGTGAATATAGGGGCCAGCTAGTCAGCGCAGACTTTGAGACAGGAAGGTGACACACCATCTGGACCCGGTGCCTTCCTGATCTTCTGTCTCATGAAGAGCTGACTCACATCATCTTCACAGATCCTGAATGCAGGTACAGTGTCAGTGGGGAGGGGCAGGGGCAGGGGCATGGCAGTGGGTGCTGGGTGTGTTGTGGTCGGGGAGGGTGAAAAAAAGGGTTTTATCGAATCTGAAGTAAAACAAATTCAGGTCGTTGGCCAGTTGATGGTTCTCTGCAGTGTGGGGGGATGGTTTCCTGTAGTTGGTGATGTCTTGCAGGCTTCTCCACACTGATGCAGGGTCATTGGCTGAAATCCTGTTTTCCAGCTTTTCAGTATAGCACCTCTTTGTTACTCTGATCTCCTTTGTCAGTGTGAAGCTGCCCGAGTTTTGCTGTAAACCAGGTTTTATTGTTGTTGTATGTGCGGAAAGTTTTTGTAGGCACAAACATATCCTCACAAAAGCTGATGTAGGATGTCACAGTGTAAGTGAGATCGTCCAGGTCTGTCGCTGCAGTCTCAAAAACACTCCAATCAGTACAATCAAAGCAGGCTTGCAGTTCCAGCTTTGCCTCACTGGTCCATCGCTTCACCGTTTTGACCACGGGTTTTGCAGAGCTTAGGTTCTGCCGGTAAGTTGGGAGAAGATGAACCAGACAGTGATCAGAAAGTCCCAGGGCAGCACGAGGGACAGAGCGATAGGCATCCTTTAATGTGGTGTAGCAGTGGTCCAGTATGTTTTTGTCCTTGGTAAGACACTTAATGTACTGTCTGTATTTTGGTAGTTCTCGGCTGAGGTTTTCTCTGTTAAAATCACCAAGAACAATGAGCAGGGAGTCTGGGTGTTTGTGCTCCATGTTATTTATCTGGTCAGTCAGGTGTTTTAATGCTTCACTAACACAGGCCTGAAGTGATGTCCATGGGACACAGCAATAATAAAGCTGTTCACAAAAATATAGGAAGAACAAAGAGAAATGAGTGTAATACTTTGCAGAGCAGCTATTAAGACACTGAACTGAGGGTTATATTAGAAAATGCTAGTCAAATTACGCATGGCGTGGTCATGAGAAGAACTATGAGACTAGGGCTTTAGACCAGAAATAAGAAACAAATACATGAGTATATGTACACAGAGTGGGCAAGAGAACAAAATAGAACAAGATATGAGAACAAACTAGATACAGATGCAAACATGATGTGGGGACATGGACATGCAGCAGGAGCTGAGGGAAATCAGCAAGTAGGCGGAAGGAGTTTGTGACTGAAATTTCAGTTTGTACAATGAGTATGTATAATTCTTAAACGTTCATCACAAACCACAACATAGTATACAACTCAGTGTAATATTACTGGAAGCTATCAGAGGAATTTTTTGTTGCTGTATTTGCATTTTATGCTTGGTCCTCCTCATTATGAATAATAATAATCCATGGCTTGTGTTATTTCCACTCAGTCATAACTTTGATAATGCATGAATTGCAAGAGAAGATGAACAGGATGACCTACATTTACTTGGGGAGGTATGAGAGAGAACAACAATACCCAGATAATAGGTTTGAGCTCTTTCTCTAAGGAAGCTCTTTCTCTGAGCTCTTTCTCTAAGGAAGAGGGATCTTTCTTTCGCTTTTCAACTCCAGTCACAAGTGCTTTTAAAAAAAATAAGATGCCATTTCAAAAGCCTGGTTTGTTAATATTTTTACAGCATCATAATGCAGCCCATTTTATTGTATTTGCATAATATGGAAAAAAAAAAGGTACACCTTTTCCCCACAGTCATTTTCAGCACACAAAAATGGAAATGCTGCAAAATCAAAGGAAACATGATTTTAAACAAGGCTATGGATTCAACTCATTAAAATACAGTGTTGAAAGAGTCTAGCTGAATTCTAAAAGTTACACTCAAATCTCAAAAATTATTGGCACCTTTAAGAAAAAAATGTTTGTATAAAATACATGCAACACAAACCACTGAAAAAGCTTTTTAAAAGCTTTTTTAAAAATAAGTATAGTACAAATCAGGCTATTAAAAACACGCAAGTAATTAAAACCTATAATAATAAAATCAAATAGAATAATGGATTTTTTTTTCGCTAGGCAAAGGATGCATGTGCAAGTGTGTTGTGGTTTGATTAATGTTTTGACATTGTGATGGAGAAAAAGGAAAAAAGAAAAAAAGACCCAAACTCAATGTATAATATGGAGGAGGATAATTGATTCTTTGGGTCCGTTTGCTTGGGCTGGTGGTCCAGGCGCGCTTGGGAAGATTAAGACTTAAGATTTAACCTAAATTAAGATCAAAACACTGTATCAATATAACCATGGATAACTTTGACGGTGCTGAGTGTACGACTGATTAAATGAGACAAAAATAGTAAGAAGTGCTAATAAACAATATAACACTACAGCTTTCACTTACTGTTCAGGCACAATGAGACGATTTTTAACTCGGGGTTGGTGAGGATCTCCTAACTTTCTGGGTCGGAAATCCAACATCAAGGGGCATTCCAGTTGACATTTCTGACTGGGAACACAGAAATCCTGACTTCCCAGTACAAATGGAATGCAGCATCATTCGTATTAAACCACAATGATTTAATGATTTGCCAATGATTATCATGTTTTTTTTATTATTAATAATGAACACATGATGCTTTTTAATTTACATTTTTAGTTACATGGTTTTTATACATTTAATGTTGTGCAATGCCCGTCAGACAAGTTACATTATAACAGTCTCTTCCTCACCAGTCTCTCAGTTTTTAAATCTCTATTAAAGTTAATGAGACAAAAAACAGCTTGTCTTGTTACTGAGAAACTGGAGTCCTCTTTGCTGAAGATTCTTCTGTTGCAGAAAACCTACTGATCTTTACAAAGCACCGACACCCCAGACTTCTTCCATAAATGATATATGAACATCTTACAGAAAACATCACAGTATCAATGTTTATACATTTGTCTTTGTTAAATAATGGCACATTATTTTATCTATCTGTTTATTAATAATAAGTTAATAGCTTCAGATTAGATGTCAGTCATCTGCCATACAAGACACTGTGAATGAGCTGTTACTGTAGAAGCAACAAAATTAGAATGAGTACATTAATATAAATGTATCATCTGAATTAATGCTGTCACCATTATCAGAGCTGCTGTTATTTAAAAATGAATAAACACCTGTTTACCAACTAGATTTCAGATTTCAAAAGCACTATTAATTTATTTAAAGGACTTAATAATGTACTATGATTCCTCAAATCAGCCTTGGTCAAATGACAGATGGTTTAAAAATAAGCTTGCTAAAGAGTTCTACAAGAAAGATGCAAAACAGGATGTGTGCTATCAGTTTAATAGTTAATGATTTTGTACAAAGCAATTTCCATTAATTAGAACCCAGTAATTATCTGTATCATCACTGAACCTGCATTCCTCACCGAGTTACGTGGGAAACAACATCAACAGTAGATGTAGCCTATCATCTTTCATGACGTCGGCTAACATTTGGCATGGTCACTCTGAATTTTTAGTCATTTCTAGTAATTTTTGCAGTTAAATCAGTTCTGTTTTATTTCTAGTGGTGCTTTAGGGACTTGAACATCCATCACATGTACATGCAGGTCGAGTGTTTGCATCAACAAAGTCACGTGAAGTGACCTCTTGCCATCTTCTTGCGTCAGTTAGCAGAATTCAGGAGTGTATAGGCATAGCTGGTAGTATTATATCCAGAAACGGGTTAGCACTATGAACATTCATCCTTCAAAGATTGTGACTAGCCTTTCTTAACTCAATTACTATGAGTGTTTTCTTGATTAAGCTTGGGATTGTGTTTTATCCGGCAACAGATAAGTCACCAGTTACGCCATTGTATGAGTTTTATGAGTCATTGTATGAAATTCTGCAATTGGCCATTTAAATGGACTAATGTTAGTTCATGATTGGTTTTCATGTTTCTCAACTTAACGCTGATCTTGAATGTAACAACAGTGTCAGGCTGGGATCCCTTCTCCTAGTTTTATATAATATATATATAATGTATATACTCTTATATATAATTGTGTGTCCGTCGCCTCACAGCAAGAAGGTCCTGGGTTCGATCCCCGCGTCACCCAGGGTGCCTTTCTGTGTGGAGTTTGCATGTT
>JAQQZR010000012.1:18279167-18291714 GCA_030068235.1 Notoglanidium macrostoma | reverse complement strand
AGCTGGGTAAGATAATGCCCACAATATCATCAAGCTCAATGGGGGCGACTTTGAAGAATCTAAAATATGAAACATGTTTTGTTTGTTTGCTTTTTTTTTACACTTTTTTGTTTACTATACATAATTCAGTATATGAGTTGCTTCATAGTTTGAGGTATTCAGTATTGTTTCACAATGTAGAAAACAAAAAAATAAAAGAAAAACCTATGAAAGAGAAGGGGTGTCCAAACTTTTGCCTGGTAGTGTGCATTTGTCTTATCACAAAGGTAATTAGTGGAATTTCTCGCCTTCTGAATGTGTTTGAGATCATAAGCTGTGTTGTGTCGAGGCCGTGTTGGAATACAGTGTGGCCTTATTCGACTTCTGCAGTAATCCGTATTATGTTAAGAACCGCTCAACTAAGTAAAGAGAACTGACAGTCCATCATTACTTTAAGACATGACATGAAAAAAAAAGAAAACCCTTGAATTTGAAGGGGTGGAAACTTCGGTATTGTACTTGATATGCGTATGTGAATTACTGGTTAAAAAAGCACAAACACTATCCATTTGAATGATGTTTCCGACTATTTATATGATTTTTATATTATCATTTTCTTTCTCCCATCATTACCCAAACATCCATAAATCCATTGTCTATACCACTTATTTGTCAGGGTCACTGGGGAAGCTGAAGCCAATCCAAGCCTTCTTTGGGTGAGAGGTGGGGTACACCCTGGACAGGTCGCCAATGTGTCACATGGCTAATACAGAGAAGAACAACCATTCACAGCCACATTCACTCCTATGGGCAATATAGAGTAGCCAGTTGACCTAAACTGCATGTCTTTGGACTGTGGGAGGAAACCGGAGCACGTGGTGGAAACTACTGCATGCACGAAGAGACGAAGAGAACATGTGAACTCTCCAAACATGATTTTAATAGTATAAGCTAACATGGACTAACACATTTCCAGTGGTATTAAGCTGTCTCTACCTTGCTTGTTGACTACACAGCACTGTTATGTTCTTCCCACCAAGAACACAGTAAATAGCAAAGGCTCCAGATGGATGGTGGAGCAAGAAACTGACATTTAGATTGCATGAAGCATAGATAGAGGGATTATCAGCCTGGCACCAACCCGTGCAGCCCACACAGATAGAAAAGCGAGATTATGTGATAAACCTGGACCTCAAAAGAGTCTGATATTTTTTGCTGCTCTTGGAACAACATCTCATTTCCTACGCAGACTTTGCCGTTGAAATGAAGCTGCAAATTTTCTGAGATGAACAATGTCAAGTCAAGTGCATTTAAAAAAAAAAGAAATAAGTAATGCTCCCCTCATGCACTCCTTTGCCTTTCACCCAATGAAGTTATTATCACAGTTTAGCAAGACTAGAAGTTGTTCTTGTCTCCCACGCAGTATGTCTCCTTTACTAATGGTCACGCCAGAGTGTGCTCACCTACTGTGCTCTCAGGCATTATAAAAGCATTGTGTGAGGAAAGGAAACCTGGTGAGAAGCCATTTCATTCACATTTGCGGTCAGCAGGACATAGCCAGTGATATTTATCATTGCCCTTAGGTTAAAAAAAACCACAGCCACTCACAATCATCTCAGCAGTGGAGACTATTTTTCAAAGCAAGCTCATGCATAACGATCCAGTAGTGTGATATTTAAAAGAGAAAAAGTGGTTTTATCTACAAACTGGTATGGGATTGAATGAACGTACTATATTAAATAAGTAAAGCAAATACACATAAAAGCCAGAAATGTTTTAAAAGGACTTTGTAAAAGGGCTTGCTTCTACATCTACACTGTTTTGCGGTGTCTGGTCAGTAATTGGAAGCCGTGTGCACTCAGTGTTGTGCACAAATTTACACACTTTTAAGTTGACCAGAAAGTTTCAAAAATTCCCAATACAGAATATAAAAATATAAGCGGATGCTTTTGCAAAGCTTTAATATCACCGCCACTGAAAGCAAGCAACTGTGAACTTAGTAATGAGCTTAAAACAGCAGTGCTTTCTAGTGGCAATAGCTATAAATGATTAAAAAAAGATATAAGCTCAAGCAGGTTATTATGCTGCATGTAGCATGTGGTACTGAATCATTTTTATCAAGTTCAGTTTGTACTGTTGAACTATTATTCAAACAAGTCTGTCTAAATCTAAAATGATAATCCAGGGTTTGTCACAGGAACGTACCCTGCATAGGACTAGAATCATAACTTTCAAACATTTAAAAATCCTGTCTTCTTCAAGTACTGCTAGCTCCAAATGTTGCACTGACTGGGATTTGGCAAGAACACAGTTTGTCAAAGCCAAAAATATCTCTCTATATATATTGCTACAGGCAGCTAAAATAAGTAAACATAAATAATCAAAGCCCTCTCTAGCAAGGCAACCGGCCATTTTAAACCAGGTTGGTCCAAACCTTAAGGGTCCTGATTCATTACCATTACCAAACAGACACACCTGTTCATACCTTATCTTATCTGTGTTTTATCTCAGTAACTACACAGCGCTGGTTGGAGTGTGGATCTACGGTTTTTTCGTCATGGTGCTGCTGGCACTGGACTTCCTCTACTACTCAGCCATGAACTACGAAGTGTTCAGGGTGTACTTGGAGAAGTGGGGGCTCGGGGGGCGCTGGCTGAAACAAGCTCGCAGTCAGTGGCAAAGTTCTGAGCAGGAGGAGAGTCAGGGGCAGCTTTCTCATCCTGGAGCTCCAGCAGGATTATCACACTACCAACAAACACACTATCACTCCCAGCCCAGACACAGTCTGAAGCCCGAGGCCCAGAGTCCAACACAAACTGCACACAACACATCAATTGCCTGGTGAGTGCGAGTCTTTACTACGCACTAGATTTCACCCAACATTTCTTTGAACATTTTTGCAATTTTGTGTGAGTCACCAGATAACAATAAAAGGTTTCTAGGCTATCATTGTTGTTGACTAAAAAAGCAGGAAAATATCCTAAAGTAAGCAAAAAATGTGTTATTTCTGCCACTCTAGAAAATGAGCTAAAAAGAAATTAAAACATGTCTCAGATCCACTGGTGATTTTAGGTTGACTGGAAAGGTCACTTCAGAGCGCCATACAGTTGCTCCTGCAGCTCCGAACCTTTTCTGGACCTCTATGAGAAATTAACAGGCGATTTTCTCCAAAGAAGAACACTTAAATTCACAGTCGTACAGAGACAAAAAATAATGCGCATGTGAGGAGAGACATATGCTCATATGGCAGGATAGAAACAGATGTTCAGATGTTCCTATACAGGCTTTCATGCAGGTGTCATTGTTGCCTTTCCAATACAGTGCAGGGATTGCAGAGACAACTCATTTTCGTGAATGTTCTTCATAGACACAAACCATATGTCAACGTATTGCGTTGAATTAAATTGTCTGCTTGAGGTCTTTGGAGACCGTCTACTCTGTTCCTCAGGGACCATTAGGGAAATTAATAGAACTTGCCCCAACCTTGAAGAAAACATCTGCGGATGGGTTCAAGACTTGTAAGATAGGTCATAGACTAAAATATAATCTAATGTCTTAAGTTACTGCTTATGATGTACTTGGGAATTGAAACAAGCAACTGGACCAGAGTATGCTGAGCCAATGTGATGTCTGTGTATAGGAGTGCTACAAGCCATTTTTTTTTGCTTTCCCTGGTATGGGTATGGCATGAGAAAGCATTAAAAATAGCTTTACATGGCAAGATTCTGTGAATTGTGCCATTGCAGTAGCAAGAGGCAACCATTGGGAATGTGAACAGTAAGCAGGATTATTCGACTGTTTATTCTGTGCTTTGTGTTTCATTAACATGCAGCATGCGTAAAATAAAATGAATGGGAACCGAAGCCTGCATGAAAACACGACATGTAATCGTACATACAGGCTAACTGCAATGGTTGTTGGTGGTGGTGGTGCTGGTGTTGTTATTGCTGTAATGGTTGTTGTTGTGGGTGGTGGTGATGGTGGTTATTTATAAATACTAGATAGGCGTTTAACTGTGGTTCTATGAACTGCCACCCAGATACCTCCTTGTTTGCGTATGCACGCATGCTGAGACCTTGCAGCAAAGTGACTCAAGATGCAGTATTTGCAATGAAAACCCATTTTATACAACCATCTGTCCCTGGGAGCTTCGAACAGATCCTTTTCACAGGTTCTGACTAATAAGCAATCGTGAGTTACATATATAATGAGCGTACATGACATTCTGTTTAACCCCACAACATGGATTACGTATGTCATGGGAACAATACTCATCCATGGAGAAAACAAAAGTATTTAGAAGTCACTGCTACATTTGTGCCACTGGGAGAGGCAATGTTAACATGGAGAAAGTGCAAGGAGCAAGAACGGCTCGTCTCTAAACATTCCCTAGGAATTGGAGACACTCATAGCATGTGACATGTCACGGTAGGAACTGATTGTCCAGCTCTTGTAAAGACCATGATGATGAGCCCAATATGTCTTTCCTTTGTGGAAAATCAGCAGTTAACTTGACATCACACCGGTCCTCAGAATGTCCTGTACCTCCAGCAGTGCTCCTAGAGCAGATCCTTTTTTTAAATACATATTTGCAGGGCAGCTGTGGCTCAATGGATAATGTGGAGGTATTGATCAGCAGGTCAGGAGTTCAAGCTCCTGCACAGCCAAGCTACCACGGTTGGGTCCTTGAGCAAGGCCCTTAACCCTCTCTGCTCCAGGGGGGCACATGTCCTGACTGACCCTGTGCTCTGACCCCAACTTCCTAACAAGGAGGGAAAGAATTTCATGGTAATGTTTTTCTTCTATTTTTAAAGTTATTATTATTTGAATTCCTTTGTCACTCTGTACATGCTACAAATAGTAAGGGCAAAGGCTAATTGGCTTTAATGTCATATGTCTCATCTCCTGCCTCATAGGCCTGTTTTCTCACTCCCCACCTTCTCAGCTCGTTCCCTGGCTCACTGACTGCTGAAACGGAGAATGCAATTAAAAAATATATATTTATTTGCACTTCTTCCCATTGTTGACTGTAGTAGTTTAACATTAGATTAATATTTACTTTACTAGTTGGGATACTATGTATGTGTTTATATGCAGTCAAGGCATTTTTTTTTTGTGTTTGTTATAATGAGTTAAATGTTGTTTTAGTTTAAAAAAAAAAGATGAACATATGCACTGCGAAAAGTATCTTAGCAAGAAACCGTATCCTGAATACGTAAATACATGTAAGAAATGTTATCAAACATTTCTCAATAAAAGATTATTGTGTTATATGTATATTATAGGAAATGATTGATGATATTGATATTGAATTATTGACATGCTTGAAATAATCTGCCATTGGGATGTCAAGCATGAGTAAAAATATCTATAAATAGGCATAATTATTTGATGTTTGGTAAAAAAAAAAAAAATGAATCTAATAAAGAGAATATTAATTGAAATTGCTTATATTCAAGATTTACCTATATAATTTTTTCCAGGGTGGTGTTCCATACAATTCCTGGACATATGACTGATCCATATTACTTCAGTCAAAGACATAGCTCAAACAAATAAGGTTAATCTATCACAGTGACAGCAATCAAAGTCGGAGCTACCTTTCTGCGCATGGGTGTAAACTGATATCATGAGCATTCACAGATATAGGTGAAATAATATGAATGAAGTAATATGCAGTAACATATAAAAGCAGCTGAAAGAGCCCCATATCACTCGCAACATAAAACATTGCTTTGAATTGCTATTATCTCGCAGTTGCATTCTGGACCTTGAAAATGTATTACATGGTGACACTGAAATGGTTTATTGCACAGCAGTGCGTGGCCTAATTAAAATCCAAATCTTGTATAAGTTCTAACATGCACATTTCGACCAGGAGTGAAAATCTCATTAAATGAATAAACATAGTGCTAATGTATGGTTAATCTAATAATCCCAAGGTCAGCGCACATATTTGCATGGCATTTTTTATTAAACCAGAGCTAGAAGGCATGGAAATGAATGCTCGACACAGGTGTTTTCAGGTTGAATACAAGTTTGAAGCGAAAACACCTGTCACACTAGGGAATGCTTTCTCGGCTTCTTGTTGTGCTCATCAGTGGTCACTGAATGTGAATGTTTGTGACTTGCAAGCTGTTTAGACTGCTGTGCTTAGGCCAGGTTTGACTCTGTACCAGGGTCTGAAACTGCCAGCTGAGCTCACCATGTCAGCATGTGAGTGAAAGCTCATACAAGCTAGTCATGTCAACAAGGGGACACTGACTTTAATGGACACTCTGGAGCATTCTACTAAAATGCTTGTACAATACAGCATACACATAGTCAACTGGAAGAGGCTGAAAGGAGGCTATTCTACCTTTGGAGGAAACAATACCTGTAGTGTCAACCTTGGTCAAAGCTACTAAATGCATAGTTTTACATGGGGCATAATATGAATGAAATGTAATGTATGATATGTGTGTAACATGTATGAAAGCGGCAGATTGCTGCATGAAGATGGTATTTATAGCAAATTCTGTGTCATGCATCACTAGGTAGCAGTAGAGAATATGTGTAATAGAATTATTTAATCCTCTAACCTTGTCAAGCATTTAGTAGAAGGTGCATGAAAAGAGTAAAATGACTCAAATGCAGTAAAAACTGTTTTTTTAAGAAGTCAAATTAAATCTTATTACCAAAATTGCTTATTTAGTAATAAGCTTCTTGTGAAACTCTTCTAGTAAAATTTTACATACTATTTGCTACATAGTACAAATATATTACTCATCTTCACATACTATAACCTAATGGTTATAATTTCAAGAAATAGGTGATCTGAGACATGGTTAGCGATGCAATGGATGACAATTTGCCTGCTAGTTCTGAAAAGCTGTTAACCATCAGCAACAAACAGGTAAATAAGTTAACATAATTCCTGTTATGTTAACCAGCTAACCAGCAAATACTTGCTAGGTGTTATGAGGTGTGGAGTTTATTCAGGCAGAGTGACAAATTTATAGACCAAACACACTACTTACAAAAACATTGTCTTGGTTGATAGTGTAATGATGCTGCTTGAAGATATAATACTTAACATATTGTATGGTCAAAAGTGAAATACGAGAAACAAATACTGTGAAGCATGGTTTTATAAGGCTGCTTTGAGTCAAAGACAGCATTCATATTTTATACATCACAAACACACCATATATTAAAGGTGATGCGAAGCCAAGGCTAAGATGGAGAGATTATAAGAGGATGATGGTATGAAAAAAGGATGGGTGAAATTATGTTATCAGTGATAATAAATTGTAGCCTAAATGATGGAGCAGATAAACATTCCGCGCTGTTGCAGGTAATGAATATATTTATAGTCTAGGTATTACATTGGCATTAGGAAGGTAGCAGTAAATAATTTCTGTTCGGAAGAGGACAAAGAAACTCTTTGATGTTGAGAAAACAAGATTTTTGCATATGTTGCTTTGTAAATAAGATAGCAAGCCAGCGTTATAGTAGTCTGGCTGTAGGCCTTGGCAGTGTCTCTACAGACCAGAGCAGGGCATCTAGGTTAACGTTTGCATCCCAACTGAGGACAGAGAGCCAAATGGTCTGGCTTAAGTTACAGACCTCTAAGAGCCCACTGGGATTCAGCATGAAGCTGAGGAAACTCTATCTGGCTGGGGCTATAGGAGAGGGGGCAGACGGAACTTGGGACATGCCATCATTCTAGCTAAAAATACACCATAAACGAAAACAGACATGACGAGGCAGTGGGAGTGCTCCTTCTGGGCATAATTATATCAGTATCTATGCGATGCTTCCTTTGCTACTGCTGGGAAACTGGAGACTGCATAAACGAGAAATGCTTTAAATGATCATGATTTTCTGTAGATTTTGATGTCATGACCTATAATAAAGGTCTCGGCTGACTCGGAAAAGAGCTGGTGCACTAAAACAAGAGGTATTAGCTGTAGGAGTAAGTTATAAACAAACTTAAATATTGTGAGTCATTTATTTTTTCATTTTCTTTTCATTTCAGTCAGATAAAGAGAATTAGAGCTGCAAACACATTAAATAATAATGATGTACTGTATATTGTTTAATCGTTATTGATTTATAAGAATGAAAAATAATCATTCAAATGTGGACTGATTTTATTTTTATGATGACCTAAAGTTTTCCTAATAATCAGTATTTATAAACTAAACATAAATACTGTATATATTGTATAAAATGCATGGTAAAAAAAATATCTCACTATACACTGACACAAAAGCATATGATCTATTTATTGTTTAATGTCTAATCCGGCAGCACCTTCATGCCTGAAAAAGACAACCTTGATCAAATATTCATCACACACACAGCTCCTTATTTTGTATTGAATGTAAGGGTAAGATATGTACAATATATACTAAAAGTAGCACAGCATGCAGACTCGAACTGATAACTGATGATAGAAAAAGTCTCTCTAACTTTGAGATTTAACTTAAACGTGATGACCAAAACATAATGTAATTATGAAAAAGCGATAAAGCCATGATAATGTGGCTTCTTTCTAAAGTGCAAATTTACATTCACTGAGTGAACACTCTGGATTAATATTCCATATCATAGAAACAGGAAATAGAAAATGTGTTTGTGACTTATTACTAGGCGTTGACTGCTAATAAATAATTAATCATTTTACTTAAGATTCAAAACAGATGCAGTCTTATTATGTCCCATAAACATTTATTAATACTCCCTGAACTATACTTCCTGAGCATTGAGGTTAACACTTTTGCACATTTGACCTATTAAACAAATTTTTGATAGAATAAAATTCTGATACATAAGATGTGATGCAATTCTTTATTGGAAGTTTTCTTAATGGACATGGATCAATACCCTAGTGTAGTATTTTTTGGGAGAAATGCGACTCAGTAATTCTTCTTGCGCAAACATCGTGGATTTATTATGTCAATTATAAAATGATTTGCATTTACAAATGATGACATATATTCGCATTTTAGCAGTTTTGTTTTGTCTTGAGCTGTTTTTCTTATGCAGTACTTTGACTCTATATAATGCCAGTCGTGTACAGGCCAAAATAATCTCTCTTTTTTTTTATCTGACCATAGTAGCCTCTTAATTCTTTGCTTCACTTATCTTATCTGTCATCATAGCAGTGTTGTACTTTTCTTGGCATTTTTGCAACTATAAAATCCTAATTGTTAAAAAAAGATACCAAACCGTACATTTCCTTATAGCTGCAGTGGAACCCTTATTTGTTTGTTCCTTAACGATAATACATATCTTTCAGCTGTAAATGTGGATATAGTCAACCTTTATAAACAGTTAAGGTGTATAATTAGGACCATATGGACCTACGTTTTAGAGTAAACCTTTAAAGGCTCGCTTGAGGCTACAGACACTTAACAAAGGAACAATGGTACTTTTTTTCTAAGAGTGTGCTGTAAGTATTTAATTGTATGTTAAACCAAATCTTCACAGAATGCTGTAACTGATAGAATCATAATCTCCTCATTTACTTTAAAAATGTTAATGTTTTCAGGGACGTGACTTGAGGGCAGATCGAGTGCACTCTGGCTTTCTACAATAATATTGAGTAATTTTATGCTTAAGCACTCTCGTACTCAACTGAGGCCTGGCTGCGAACCAATTCATAATAGTTCTGCCCAAAAACACACGAAACCACTCACCACATCTTTTCTGACTGCTGGTCATTTTATGCCACAGAAGAGCCGAACTCAAGCTGCATTCAAAACAGACGGTTGCTGTAATCCTTGTTGCCATCATGTAATAGACTGCTGTCTCAGTTTGGACTGATGGCATCTTCTAAGAAAGTTTGGTTCGAATGACCATTTAGGACAGCAATTATGGGTACGTTTGACTTCAGCACACTGTGTAGCTAAACCATAATGTTAACTAGTTGGCTAACAGAGGCCAAACTAATAAATTTAGTTAATGGTTACAGTCATGGGGTTATACAATAGTACAATGTTTATTTCTCTGTAGGTTTTCAAAAAGCTAACAAAAAAGGCCAAAAAACATACATTTGTACACAAATTCAGTTTTCTGGAAAGCTCTGTTCGCCATCTTATTTTATTTTATCTGTTGCTTGACGGAGCTACCGCACAGATTTATGGGTAATCGGCAGCGTCGACGATACATTGATGAATTCTTCAACTGGAGGTGGTTTTAAGGCAAGGCAAGTTTATTTATAGAGCACATTATCATACACATGGGTCATGCAATGTGCTTTACAGAAACAAGAAAATTATATAAAAATAGAGATAGAAAAAGTAATGAGAAAAAAGGAATAAAAATAAAGATAAAAATAGAAATAAAACAATTAACAAGTGCTATAAATATTATAAAATATTTTAAGACTAGGCACAGTGAAATATTGCAACTCGGCACTCAAGTGTCGGAAAAGCAACAGAGAAAAATGCAGTTTTTATCATCCGTTTAAAGCTAGTCACAGTTGGAGCAGATCTGATACTGATGGGCAGTAAGTTCCAGCATTGGGCAGCATAGTGGCAGAACGCCATTTCACCATGTTTTGTTTCAGTTCTTTTCACCACCAGCTGGCCTGATCCTGCGGATCTAAGGGACCTACTAGGATTATATACATCAAACATATCAGAGATGTAACTAGGGCCCGATTCTGTACTGAACTGGAAGCCAATGCAAGGCCCTGAGAATTGGTGTGATGTGATCTCTTTTCTTATTTCTAGTTAGAACTCTGGCAGCTGCATTTTGAATAAGCTGGAGCAGTCTAATGGACTTTTTGGGAATCCCGGTGAACAGAGCATTACAGTAAGCCACCCTGCAGGAGATAAAAGCATGTTTAAGTTTTTCAAGGTCTTGATGGGACACAAGATCTCTGATTTTTTTAAGATGCCAGAATGCTGATTTCGATATCGATTTAATATGTTCATTAAAGTCAAGATCTTTGACATGCCTTGTTGTTTTAAGGGTTTTAGATTGTAAGTAAGTGCTTAGATTTGATCTTCCTTCTTTGTTTCCAAACAGTATTATTTCTGTTCTGTCTTTATTTAACTGGAGAAAAATTTTATGCATCCAGTTTTGAGCTCTATTGAGGCATAGACATAATAAATCTATGGAAACAAAGTCACCAGGAGATATAGCTAGATATATCCGAGTATCATCTGCATAGCTATGATATGACACATTATTCTCTCTAAGAATTCGACCCAGAGGAAGCATATACAGATTGAACAGAACAGGTCCAAGGACGGATCCTTGTGGGACTCCATATGGCATGGCGGTTTTCTCCGATTCACAGGTGCTGATCGAAACAAAATAACTCCTGCCTTCTAGGTATGATCTAAACCAGCTCAGCACTGTACCTGAGAACCCAACCCAGTTTTCTAGCCTGTCTAAGAGAATGCTATGGTCAACAGTGTCAAAAGCTGCACTCAGGTCTAACATCAAAAGTACAGTTATTTTACCCGCATCTGTATTCAGGCGGATATCATTCAGTACCTTTACTTTTAAGGCATCTTAGAAGACAGGAAACAGCACTGATCATGAAATTAAACATGTTTGATCATTTACTAATGATTCTTGATGCCTCGCTGTCTTGTTAGATAGCTTCCTGAGAAAGCTTTTTCCCCATTTTGAATACATCCTAAATCAGAGGAAAGCACCAACTGCCCTTTTCTGCATACATGAACTTACAGATACCTTGTGATTGATGAGTGTCGCTCTGATTGGCTTGGGAGGCAGTAATACCATTCCATCTACAGCCAATTTGCTCTGCTGGAATCCCAGTCATGGATATGTTTCATGTAGAAGAAAAATTAAAGCCTAACAAATTCCAACCAAATCTTCCTACGGAAGAGAACCTGGGCCACCTACGAGTGTTTTTTTTTTTTTTTTTTTTTTTCCAACTGCGCGGGGGAATGAGTATGAATACTGGTCATGATGTGGTGATTATGTGGCAACAAAAATAATATCCTTATTATTAAACCCAATTCTGAAATATAACTAATGATATATAATTAATAAGCCCATTCATGTCATCCATTTGGACTTTAATCGCAGACCGTAGCTATTTCTGACCTTCTACTCAGAAATGATTTCTTACTTTTTTTCTCAGAAATTCTGACTTTAAATGTGCTCGGACAAAAAAAAATGTGCTTGGAAAAAAAAATACTCGTAGGTGGCCGTAGTATGCTTCCGTGGCTTCCTCACACACGTGAATTCTTCTGATATTTTTTATTTGACAAGATCAGGTTCCATTTAACAACCTACAAATGAAATTATGTAGTCAAAGTTGGTGTAAATTGGGATGGATAAAAGGAAAAGGCTTTAGTGCAGTGAGCAGACGCACAGAAATTTTAGGACTTGCACACTGTTGAATGAAGAGAAAAATGGAAAAGGAATGGATATGAATTAGATGAGACACTGTAAGATGTCCAATGTCTGGGAATGTCTGAGGTCAATGATCCAACATTAACACCATCCATCTATTATCAATAGCGCTTTATCCGTCTGGGTCGCGGGGAAGCTGGAGCCAATCCCAGCATCTTGGGGCGAGAGGCGGGGTACACCC
>JAQQZR010000012.1:18241672-18256044 GCA_030068235.1 Notoglanidium macrostoma | reverse complement strand
GTTTCCTCCGGGTGCTCCGGTTTCCTCCCACAGTCCAAAGACATGCAGATTAGGTCAACTGGCTACTCTAAATTGCTTATACGCGTGAATGTGAGCATGTGTGGTTGTTTGTCTGTGGTGGACTGGCGACCTGCCCAGGGTGTACCCCGCCTCTCGCCCGAAGATGCTGTGATTGGCTCCAGCTTCCTCGCGACCCAGACGGATAAAGCGCTATAGATAATGGATGGATGGATAAACAGTACCATATAAAACATGACTGACTCTAACGTGAACGGGATGTCTTTAGGAAGACTTTAGGGTGCAAAGATGGGTGACTAAAAAACTAAAAGAAGTGCTGTGTATATCACTATGTTGCAAGTGGTCACTAGAAGTAAAATAAATGAAGTATACAGTACGTCCTTGGCAGCAACACACTGCAAATGTTCTGCCTTTCAGCAAATTAAGTCAGTAGATGACATCCTAATCAAGATTTTTGATGAGCTTGGTTACTGTACGTGTGTTTTGCATGTTTTCCCCTGAGTGTGTGTGCGCACTGTGATGGACTGACATCCCATCCAGGGTATATTCTCGCCTCGTACCCAGTGTTGTTGGGAAAAGCTCTGAATCCAACCCGAATAAAGAGAAAAATAACCCTACTACAGATACATGGAGCTTACATTAATGAAATCCCAGATGAATACATACTTTTTTTGAGGTATTGTAATGTAGTGGTGCAAGTTAAGCAACGCATTAAAAATACTTGGGTACAATTTATTCAAATGTGGTTTCCTTGGATGAAAGAAAGCTTGACCTTTTAATGTGCATCGCAGTCTAACACCATGACACTGCATAATGCAACCACTGTTTCTTGAAATGTCGGCCGTAATTGAATTTTCACGTACACAAAGATCGCTAAAGAATGCACATTATCTTACTGTGTTATAGATTTATTTTAATAGGATTGTTGTGAATTTATTTATGATTACCTTCTCCAGGTAAAAAGGAGTTGAGGAGCTCACAGGTCTTTCTGTTAAGGTAATAAAATGAAGACTGATAGCTGTGTAATTGAGTGTAATCTCATGATGTGCTTATGAGTTTCCTTAGCCTGTTCTTTAGTTATTTGTCACTCTCTTTTTTATTTGTCTTGTACAGTATGGAGGGCTGTATTATATTTAACCCATACAAATCACAATAAAAGTTTGGAAAAGGATTATTCCTTTGATGTCTTGTTTTTCATTTCTACAAGCTCACTATGAAAAGACGATGGAAAAATGAAAGATATTAGCTGTACTACCAATTTAACACCTTATTCAGTTTTCCCAGGATAGACATGGTCGTTGAGTCAGGGGTTTAGCTGTATGTACACAATCACTGCAGGTCTAGAGGAGACATGTGTGTGTGTGTGCATGCTGAAAAGCACAGATCTTATTCTGTTCTCATGCCAATACACAGTTTTACCTTTTAAAATTGTCATTTGAAGCTTTGGTGGATTGACCCTTATAATAATCGGTAAACTGAGCAAATAATAAAAAAAATAATTACGAGAAAAACAAAAAAAAAAATTAATATATATGTTTAATATTTGTAAGAACACATTTATAATATATATTATATTTTAAATAAGCCACAGTGTATACAGGCCATAAAATATCCAAATATCAAATTTATTAATTTAACGTAACACCGTTTGGGAGCCGTGCGCCTTGTTTACATAAATGATGCATAATAGCATTTGAGTTAGCTTATTAGCCTACATTTAGTGCTTTCTGAAGGAACAGCAGCATCTGTAAGAGCATAAAAAGACAAGCAACATGTGTAAATAAATGTTCTTAAATACAAGCAGTGGACATAGGGCAACAGTGACGCGTTGAGCCGCAGTGAAACTCTCTTTTCTCCGTCACTCGGCACTTTTGTAGTTTGTGAAGAGGTTATACAGGACTCTCAGGGTAGCCTTCAGGTTCAAATTCACAACATCTACAAGAAACAGACAGCAGATAGCAACAAATGGCTGTGTAAATAGGTAGCAGTTCCAGTGAAGTCAGATATTCAAAATGCAAGATGGTGCAGTTTTTCCCCGAGCCTCATAAAGCATTAAAGGTTTGCAGGAAAGCTATTAGAATCTGTCTGCAGAACAGTCGCATCTACCGCCTTCTACAATCTTCATCACAAGCCAAACCTGACAAATTTTCCAGCTAATGATGCTTCTTTTGGAACGGTGGAATATTGTCTTGAAATAATTGTACTGTATATTCAGCACCTGAGCAATAATGCATTGCATTCCTGTCACAAATCTTGTCACTGGCCATATGTTCATACGGGGAGCCTACAAACTGTATTTATTTCAGCGATTCTGAGACAGGTGACTCTTTATGTGTTGCAAAATTTAAAAAAATCCATGAGCCTTAGCTTAGAATCTATAACATACCTTAATGCCAAAAAGAGATTAGTAGCTTGTTAACACTATAGCAGTCATCTTCCATTAATGTAATTTTATTTCTAATGTTTAGAGATTAAAGAGACAGCCACGTCTACATGAATGTTTCACCACTGAAGTCTGAGACAGAGACTAACCTTTTGGTTTATTAGTCAATCTATAAATATCCTACAGGTCCAGAAAAAATACTAGCGAACTGTGCGTGGTGTGGATGGTTATACGGTAAGTGTCGCCATCTACTGACCAAACTACATACTACAGGTAAGTATTTCAGGTTATCTGTAAGCATTAGCCTGTCATCAGAGAGACTTGTACAAGTGATTTATGCTAAGAGAAATTATTCTCTTCGCTGATGTCCAACTTTAAGCAAATTATTAATCACTCGGTACCTTCTGGTCGAGCTTTGGGTTTCTTCAGTCCTCCATCCTGCATCAACTCGAAGGCAAATGTTACATTATGCACCTGTGAAACACACAAATAATAAGTTTGCTCACGCCTCAAAATTCCATTTCCGAGTTACAAGAGCAGTCAGTGCAGCTGAATGAATGAGGAGCTGTACACTCACTTTCTGCTCAAAGCTCTCTGGCGTGAGGTAAAAGTTATACAGCGGTACAAAGTAACCTTCCAATAGACCCATCAGCAGCACCAGATATACACCATCTGCGAACTATAAACACACCCATGATTTGTACTTTCAGGAAGTATACAGTGCTGTAAGGAAGAGAGGAGAAGAGAAGAGAAGAGAAGAGAAGTTTGGCCCACCTGTGACTCCAGTTCAGTGACTTCCAGATTCAGCTTGTTCAGGTGTTTATTTACGAAGGTGATCAGGGACTGAAAAAGATGATAAAACATCATTAATCAATACATTCATACCACAGAAAGGTCTACTAATAGTAATTAGTGATGGCTGGACTTGTAGTATATTTAACTTTAAAATGATTTACTACTATTAAGACATTATACTATAGGATGATATCTTAAATACAACAGAAGGTACTGCATCAGAATACTGTGAGACAAGGTGTTTTACCGTCTTGACCACATTGAGCTTGTCAGGTGCATGGTCCAATAAGGTGTCAAAGGCATCCCTCTCTGTAATCAGAAAATAACATATGTATATTATAAACTGAATACATATTCCAGTACAGTTATGCAACTGTTTCACATTCACTGTATGGCAAAATGTTTGTGGACACCTGACCATTACACCCATATGTGCTTCTTCCCCAAACTGCTGCCACAAAGTTTGAAGCACACAATTGTTTAGAATGTCTTTATATGCCCACACTGTTCCAACATGACAAGTGGCACAAATCCGTTCCAGCATGACAATGCCCCTGTGCACAAAGCAAGCTCAATGGTTTGCCAAGGTTGGATAGGAAGAAGACGAGTGTCCTGCACAAAGCCCTGACCTCAACCCCATTGAACACCTTTGGGATGAAGTGGAACATTCACCCAGCATCAGTGCCTGACCTCACTAATGTAGATTAATGGGGAAATACCCACAGCCACATTACAAAATCTAGTGGAAAGCCTTCCCAGAAGAGTGGAGGGTATTATAATGGGGAGAGTAAATCTGGAACGGGCCATTCAAAAAGTACATAGGAGGGTGATGGTCAGGTGTGAACAAATGTTGACGTATATAGTATAAGTATATACTATACTATATAGTATATAAGTATAGTATAGTATAAGTATATAGTATACTTAGTGCTCTTGTCAGGAAATTGTCTACCAACATACTGATACTCACCAAATCTTCCCATCATCGTCCTGCAAAAGAACAGCAGTAATACAATGTTTACATACTGTATAGCAGCATCTGACCATTAGATGCCACTAAGGGACTAGTTAGTCAAATGGCCCACTTACTCTGTAGTAGTTGTGAGTTCTTTCGTTATACGTGACGTGTGTAACATGCCCTCCTTTTTCTATAGAAAATAAAGAAATTGAGATCTTAACTACTTATCTCAAATGATATGCATGGAATGAGCATGTCTACATTATAGACAAGCTTACACACCTTGACTACCACCACCTTTACAGAGACATGCTCAGGGAGCCTGATCGGGGCCATAAAGTGCATGGCCAGCGTAACCAGCAAGTACACGATGGCCACCAGGTTCTTCGAGTGGATTGCTGGAGGAGGAAAAAACATTTAGCCTTTCATTAATCTGGATGAATGTGTTGATCATTACAGGTGGACACACACTCCTCACAGTGTTGAACTCACAATCAACTCCCCATTCTATCGTCCAGCCTTGAGGTCGGAGCAGCTCGTTCACTGCTTCCAGTACAGTCTGTAGCTTCTGTTTCTGACCGATCTCTGACTGGGTTACTTCTGCTACGTTCAGCTTACGTCCTGACAGCTTCTCTGTTCGGGATAACACACACAGACACACACACAGAAATATTAAATCCACCATCTATCAGAGTATTTATTCATTAAAAGATTTGCCCTTTCTTACATCCTTGTAATGTTTTCTTACCAAACAGCTTCTGCAGCACCTGTCCATCGTAGAGATCCTCTTCTAGATCTTTAACAATGATCCTCTCTTCTTCTAGCTCATTGTTGATCCAGTCGATCAGAACCTGCGTTTAATGCAAGCGTGACCAGCATTATTAACGCAACACTGAGCAGCTTCATCATCAGCTTCTCATTGCCTCAGTACTCAGCCGAGAAAACATCATTGCCAGTACGACCTACTCATTTATCCTGAAACGCTTTTACTCCACAACATGTTCTGGACACTTAAAAGCGTACTGTTCTCTATGATGACTAGGTTTTGTTTTGCTACCAACAAAAAAATGCAATGAAATAAAGCAAATTGAATGAGAAACACACCTTCTGTAGGTCTTTAAATTTGGGATTCTCTCTAGAGGTGGGATCTAACATAATCTTCTCAGCATTCTCCTCTGTGAAGAGAATAAGACATAATAAAGAATCTTAAAATGAGGCTAATTAGCCATGCCTATACACACATACTCACATACCCACACTCCAACATTCATTCATTCAGTATACAGCATATGTTCCCATATCCCTTCCACGCTGACCAAAAATAAGTTCTGGCTGTGAGTCAGAACTTCTACTCATTTCTCTATAAAGACACAGATGAAATCTTTCCACTTTCCTGTGACTCAGATGTAATTCTGAGTAACAGTGGGTGTTGTCAAAATGTTACCAAAGACAAATGACTTCACATTGTCATTTATGACAACGACATTTAATTAAATTCAGACCTAAAGTTTGTTTCGTTCAGATCTTAAGCTAAAAGAAACAACGAAGCTTAATTTTTTTTTTTTTTTTTACAATTCTTGACAGATATCAGCAAAAATGCATCACAGCCATTGGGCTAGCTCAAAGTGTATAAGAGCGGATGAGCAATGTACGATATACGTTTTATTAGGACTGGAAATAATGCATTTATATAGATTGTACTCCTGACTTATTAATGCAAATGTTAATGTTAATGTTAAATGTTAATGCTAATTCCTTTACTGACCTTTCAATGACGTTGATTTCCAATAACACCATAATGGAAAACAGGGAAGAGGCGGCTTGTTAGGAGGCAGCAAATACTAGTTAGGAGATATTTCTCATATATTAAATATTTGGAATATTTCTATACAGAAGAAAAGTTGGCATTTATTGTCTTATCCTTTTACATGCAATAACCACATTTCACAGTGAAATTTCACTGTATAATCCGTACAATAGTGAGGGAAAGGGGTTTCTGTGGGGTTGTGTGGGGTTCTGGCTTTTAAAAGAGATTTTTAATAATATGTTTATTATATTTTTCATGTAAAACACTGAACAAGTATCACATAGCCTCTTGTGTTTGATACTTATAATATGACCATCTGGAGGACCAAGAAGGAGACACATTGGATATAACTTGATTGGAACACCAAAAATAACACACAGACCACCTATAGTACCAGACCAATAGCTTTTTGTAGCTTCACACATGACAAGAAACAATGAATGTATTTGCCAATCTCAGAGTTATACTTATAGGGGAGCAGGGACACGTTAGCATCCATCTTGTTTTTGAGAGCAGATGTTATATACACACAATGTACAATTTTAAACTGAGTTGATCTGGTACAGATAGATATTTCTATAGCATGGACCCAGAATTCCTGCTTGACTAGGCTGTCAATAGAAATGTCCAGGTCTCTCTCTCAGGCTTGATTAGTAGCTCAGGAAGTTAAAGATGAATTGGAATTTAGGGCTCTCATAAAATACACTAATGAATTTGCTAGAGTCTTGTAAAGACAAAGCCCTTTCTATAAGTGAGGTGTCAATAAAGGTTCTTAAGGTGGTATTTTTAGTGATGAAGTGTATGACTTGTGGATATCTAAAAAATTCATACCATGTTCAAACTACAGTATATCGCTGCTGCAGCTGCTGAAAGGATAGAAAGACTGACCATCAAACTGGTCTCCCTAGTCTTGTTACCCCTTGGCTGTACCATGCTTGGGCAGCACGGTGATGAGGAGTTCGCCCTGTCGCCTCACAGCCCTGAGGCCACGTCCCTGTGCCCAAGTGGGCTTCCTCCGGGTGCTCTGGTTTCCTTCCAAAGCCCAAAGACATGCAGATTAAGTCAGCTAGCTACTCTAAATTGCCCATAGATGTGAACATGAGTGTGAATAGTTGTTTGTCTCTGTGGTAGATTTGTTTACCCCGGACCTCGCCTGAAGTCAGCTGGGATTGACTCCAGCTTCCCTGCGACCCTGACGGATAAACGGTATAGATAATGGCAGCCTGGCAGAAGATCTGGGTCATGCAGATAGGAGTAATGGGGATATTAACTGAGTACAGCCCTCTGTAGTACGGATGGACCTCCAGGCTCTTACTCAGATCAAAGGGTGCTAGATGGAATCGTTTAGTATGATATTACAGAGGTACTGCAAACAAAGTGCATTCAGCATTAGCAAAAATAAAAGAAGAGAGATACAGCTGGTGTGTGTTCAAATCTGTCCTGGTAGTAATTCAGTAAATTGAGTTGAATTGACGAGGAGGGAGGAGTATGTTACCTAGCAGCATGTCCTCTGGGAGCAGGTCGGTACTGGCAGGGAGGAGTGGAGCGTTGATGGCATGCTTCCCCTCTTCCTGAAGGTCACTCACTAAAGACACAGAAACATCAGAGACAGTGTTGGGACCACATTTAAGCAACGTAAGAAAAGGGCATTTCTCCAGCATCTACGGTATTTGTCGAACTTTTATCAGAGCTTCCCTTTAAGAAGTATGCTGCCCCTGATCATAAGAGCAAGTTTATTTGTGTGATTCAGAATAACCCACAGATATAATGCACCCTACACCCAAATTTCCCCTTTTGTCTCTTCCCCTTTCTTTGCAGGTCACTACTGGCTATCCATAGACTCAGAAATGTAATCTCACTTCCTCTTTGGTACTACAGTACGCCGGATCCCTTTCATATGTCACTGCCAGTGTGTATTATAGGGTAGGTTGAGACAGAGATTCATATCAGAGACATTTACTCCCCACAGCCACACCCTCTCTGAGATACTGATATTAAGGTCGTCATAAAGCTAGGAAGGTAAATTAGTTCTCACCTTTCAACTTTTCTACAAAATTATGTCAGAAAATGGTACTTCCTTTATTTCCCATAAACATAAATCTACAGGAGGAGCATGTACTATTTGTTAGACCAAATTGGCATTTCCTATGTAATTAAAGCTTTTATCATAATTATGGTATTTCCTCCCAAAGTAGCTCCACTGGCTAGATAATCTCTGCTCCCTCTAGCTCTGGACACAAACTAATCTGATCTAACAGAGAAACCAGGCTTGCTGGGTATAAATCATCACAGAAGTTCGGAAATTACAGGACGGAGTGCATACGCAGAGTTTTGGGATTTTACAAGCGACAAATATCAGGCATTCCATCTGAAGTCCATCGAGCTGCACCACACACACTCAAACAGACTGATTCTGAATAATAACACAAACGTGTTCACTATGAAGGACATTCACATGATCAAACAACTCAAAACACCATTTTCATTCATTGATTCCCTTTAACACAACACTACCTTGCTTTTTTCTCTTAGTCCCACACAGTAGCCCAGCCATATCGTAAAATACAGTCCGGGATCCAGAAGGCACCCTTAAGAAAAGGACGGGAGAAAGGGTGTGTGAACGAGTGTGTGTGTGTGTGTGTGCACGCATTGACTGGGCTGCCGTTTGTGTGGCTATGGCATTGAATCCAGTTTTTGCACGCGTTATTTCTGTCCATGCACAACCCCCTACACTCTTCTGCTCCTGTTTCACTAGGCGACAAGAGAGGAGAGGACAGGAACAGCTAGAAACCATAACATGGTTGAATCCTAAAGGACATGAAAGCACAGGTAGATTGGCCGTTCCTTATAATGTCAGGTTTTTATATGCTAATGTGTGCATGAGAATAAGTTGCATGATGACCAAACAGATAGACATTTCCTTATGTATCCAGACAGGAGCAAGTCCAAATAACACAATAAAACAAATCCACACACATCCTTTAAATCTTCTTCATCAGTCTATATTTGCAGAGTTTTGGATAAGTTTTTTTTATTTATTTATTTATTTATTTATTAATTCTGCTTAGGTCTGATGCATGTTGTCCTGGACTGATTATTTAATTGAACATTTTAAATCAATGTGCAAACCTTTGCTTTCTGCTGAGCTGCATAGTATATCTCTAAATGCAATGCAGGCTTAATCTTCTGAAACCGTTCCCATGTTCACGTCCATTAGCAAAGTGCAGCTGAGCAGGCTGCATCTAACTGCATTGTCACAGAGCACCACTTAAAGCCTGTACAAATCAATACTCGTATTTACTCAGGTGCTGACTCCAGGTCAGATTTTTTCCATTTCATAACTTAAAAGTCTGCTATGTAGGATTTATTGGGTGTCTATTATTAGAAATGAAGTACATAAAGTACATAAAACAATTATGGAATTCTTAATAGTGTATAAATTACATGTGAATGAGCCCTTTATATCTACACAGGGCGTGGCTCCACCTCTACGGAGCCGCCATGTTGCGCCGCTACAGTATCCCAGAACAGACAAACCTTTGGACCGTACATTAAACTAAACGTTCTTGGAAAGCGAAGGGTATTTATTTCTATTTCTATTTCTATAAAGATACAAAATGATCTGCCAATAGAAGCATGAAATGAGCAAATTTGTCTAGAAATAGGTCTACTGGTCTTACAACCGTTATAATCTCATAATAAGAAATATTAGATCCCTTTTCCTTTATTCAAGATATCTTCACTTATTAAGTTATCGTTTGTTGTGATACGTTCAAGCTGCTTAAAATATAAAATAACTTCCACATAGATACAGGGCTGTGTATTCAATATCAAACCATATTCACAGCTTGTCTCTAGGAACAACACTTATTAAAAGCTATTTATGCTTGGACACACATGGAGTCACCATAAATGTAGCTCTGGATATTTCTGGAGTGTGGCTGGTTAGATTTGACACATAACTGCCAAATGAACAACAGTGCACCGACCGTGCTGCGTTATAGAGCTGTTTCTATTGCCTTTTTTCTTTTTTCTTTTTTTTTGCAAACATGACCACGTGTGCGCTGTCAAATAATGGTAAATAATTAAGTTTACATTTACAATGAGTAAAATTTTAAAAAAGGCAGGTCAAGGTTAACAGAAGAGGATCAAATAGTACTTTAAAAGATAAAAAATATACACAACTTACTTTTAGTACCTTTCTTCTTTGGCACTTGTGTCACTACAGTTAATAAACACTGGAGAAAGTGACTGTAGGAAAGCAATGACTTGCAATTTATGCTTGTCAGTGAGTACCATTTGGATTGACAGATCACAGGCGCACAGTTCCTCCATGCTTATCTGAGGAAAACTAACTTGTATATTAGGAAGTACAACTGTAGAATCTGCTGGTCTGCTGCTAAATTTCTACTCAAATGAATAGCGCATGTCCGTTCAAACACCCTTATTTAACATCATTTCTGTTTTAGTGTTCCATATGGACAATCCAAAATGCTGCTACATGTTTATATCTTTAAATGCAACCATGGCTTTAAACGGTGAAGCAAAACCGTATTCTGTTTCAAATTCAAAAATCCACTTTGTGTCTTTCGCTGTAGATTTTTAGTATAACTGTTTGAAAGATCTTTAATTGCGGGGACTTACAATGAGCACCCACAAAACAGACAGGGGAACACGATTTGTACACAGGTGCCTGATTATAAGAGTGGCAACTGTCATTAATAATAATAATAATAATAATAATAATAATAATATGCTACTTATTTGTTTAGTCACTGAAAGGCTGCCAATGTAGGCAGGCTAAGTTTGAGCCTTGTCATTGTCAAGCCTTGCATCGCTGTAATCACACATTTTGGTACTTATAACATTGCTCCTGTTGTGTTAGACCAGGAAGAATTACTTCTGAGAACATAACACTAGTAATGTTTATGGCGTTACGAGGAGGGGAAATAATAAAAAACTTCAGACATATCAATGTATGCATATACACATGTGTACAGGCAAAAAGCCACATGAATTCTGATCTGCCGATTCTCATTCATGTCGCATGGCCAGGAATCGGATACGTATCTAATCCAGGACCATATATGAAACTATAGAGACTCAAATCTGATTTGAAAAACGTCCAGAAACGGAAAATTTCTGTTTCCACACAGCCCTGACAACATCATCAAATTAAGGCAAAAACGAAGCCTAAGTGAACGAGACATCATACAATGAAACCAGCAAAAAAAAAAGAAATTCAGACGGCAGACAGATAAGAGTGTTCACAGCGAAACCCAGCAGGAAGAGAATTACAAAGCTTTCAGACTGAGGATATGTCTAATCTTTGTTTTGGTTCAAAACAAACTGTTCCCACCATAGACCACATGCGAGTTACCCACCCAGAAGTACCGCCCCAGAAAAACCCACCAAGAAAATCACTTGTCCAGCCAGCGGACGTACACTGTCCCGAGGCCATCCTGGTCGTGAACAGTTCCTTCTCAGGTACTCTCAGTTCTTCAGAGAAAAATGCTGAGATGAAAAATCTAACATGCTGCTGCTGTATGTTGTTGATATCAGTGGTGGCAAGCTGCCATACACAACCAAGCTCATTTAACAATTAAACTTCACAATACCATGTAACGTCATTGTGTCAACGGTTACGCACACATAATACCAGTCTCGAAGGCTATTCTACATTAGCCAGCTAATATATTAATATTTTGTGTTGGAGACCCTTTTTGGGTGACATGCAAATACCATATGCAACTTTTATGCAACATCTTTATAGTACACGAAGAACACTGATCGCATGCTTTAAGTGGGCTTGATCACTAAATGGTTTTTCTAGATTTTGCATTAAATATAGACAGCTTGCTGTTCATCCTCTTTGTATCTATTCCTTACCGTCTTTTTAATGTTTTTCTTTTCATTTCCTTCTTTTTTACGGACATCTTGGTGTCGCCTAACTCTAACCATAGACGTAGAGAGAACCTGAGCTACCAAGGTGAGAGAACCTGGGCTAATTTTGTTTTTAAACTGCTAGGAAAAGCATGCCAAATAAATTACCTGACAAAACAATTCACTCCGTAAACCACTTTTCCAATGTAACAGCCGAAAGTGCAAACAGTATTACACTTTACGGCCAAAGGTTTGTGGAAACTTGTGGAAAATCTCACCCATATTATGTCTTCCCCAATCGTTGCCATAATGGTAGACAATTGTATACAATGTACAGTATGCTGTAGCATTACAATTTCCTTTCACTAGAACTAAGAGGCCCAAACCTGTTCCAGCATGACAATGCCCCTGTGCACAAAGCCAGATCCATGTAGACATGGTTTGCCAAGGTTGGAGTGGAAGAACTTGAGTTTCCTCCACCTTAAACCCACTCAACGTCTTTGGGATAAACCGGAACGCTGACTACACCCCGATCCTCCTCGCCTGACATCAACAGCTGACCTCACTGGTGCTCTTGTGGCTTTGGGGTTTTGTGTACATTCAGCCACGAGAGTATTAGTAAAGTCAACCAGAAGAAAGCCCCCCTTAAGAGTAACAGCAAAAGCGGAATAAATCTGTAATGGGATGTTCAACAAGCACAGATGGGTGTGATGGTCAGATGCCCACAAAGTTTTGACCATGTAGTATATTAGCTCATTATTATATGTAGCTATATTTAAAAAAAAGCTCTTAGATGTGTGAAGGTTCTCTCTGCATCAGTGAGCTCAAAACATACACAGATGGCGAGAAATGGGGTTGGGGTTACAAGTAAATACAGGGAACATTTAAATTTGTGCGTTTTTCCTCATGTTGTTTCCCCATAGCGTCATTTCACGTCATAAAAATAACATTTGCAGTTATTTACAAAGAGTCTTATATGTGTATTTAAGGGGTAAAAGATCACACCCTACACCTCGCTAATCCTGCACATGCCTGGTCCACAACACAATGTCACCAGCTTTACCAAACTGACCACCTGTCATTACGCTATTTCAGCCTGACAGTCAGCCTCGGCCACTTCACATGGTTGCTTCTGCCTGACGACTTCCTGAGCAACGTGACTGTTGAGAGACAAAAACAATGGTTACAATATTCCTCATTTTAAATTGGCCAGGCCCAGAGGACGTGTCCAGACATTTCCACGCACATTGTCAAAGGCTGTCAAACAACCTTAAGAGATGGTTAATGAAAAGTTAACGGTATAAAAAAAGAAAAAGAAAAAGAAAAAGAAAAGCTTCTGTTTATTGTAATTAAATTAAATCTGCCTCTCTTTAGGGTTTGCTAGCAATGAGTTCTCCTATTTAAAGCGTATGAGTGGTTGGTAATCATGTGTGAATGAGCTGGCTTTGAAGCAACTCAGTACACCTCATGAAAGAATGAAAGCACATGCTGACACACACACACACACACTGCAGCTGTTCACACATAACAGTAGGGTGATCACTGAAGTATAAAACTAAAAAGAGTGGAACTAACATGAATATTTATTTAAATAAGCGTGCCAACAGATGAAGCTGTTCATTCGATACAGTAATGCGTATGGAGATATACCAAAGGCAGACTGTTATCTTAACATCCCTGCATTCCTGGCATAGGTGTCTATTTATGTTCATTTCATCAGCACCAGTGCCAGCCTTTTCCCACATGCCTTCACAGCAACCATTCCCTCTTAATATCATTCATATATATTCTTTAAATGAACATGATTTATATGCTACACATGACTGATAATAGACAAGACACATTTCACACACTGCTGGAAATGAATTGTATAGAAACCAGCACCATGGACAGTAGCTCTACTGTACAGCACGACATTGTCACATCTCACTTCATACTTTTTTTTTTTTTTTTTTTTTACCTTCTTTTGCCTTCTTCTTGCGCGTCAGAGTGCCTCCGAGCTTCCCGAGAAAAGACTCGTCCTTCTTCATCTTTCCCGTGGATCTGGCTGAAGTAGCGGACATCTCTCAACCTGCTGAGATTGCCTTCACATCCAGGGCTGGGTTTCAAATCCGGAAACGACACCCTGAGCACACTTCAGAGCGCACCTGGTGGCAGCAGAAGAGCCAGGGTAAAGCTCTACAGCGGGGCAGACAATGGCCAAGCGGAAAGAGGCCTACATTAGGACGAACAGTGAACGGTGACTCGCTACACAGTGACCGGGTCTGAGATATGGAAAGCCAAAAGGTCCAAAACACGGAGAGTCTATAGACCGCTTTTACAGCCTCTGTAGCTATAGGTTTTTCACAATTAGTGGGTCTTTATGCAAACAATGCAAATATGCAAATTAAACAATGGGACTTCATGCTAAGTAGGTAAATTAGGTATCTTGGTAAATTAAATTCACGTTCATATACACACACACACACACACACACACACACACACACACACATATATATATATATATATATATATATATATATATAT
>JAQQZR010000012.1:18207413-18219066 GCA_030068235.1 Notoglanidium macrostoma | reverse complement strand
TTTTTTTTTTTTTTTTTTTTAATAAATAAAATTTAAATGAGATCAAACACATCATGTATCCATTTCAGTTGATTACCTAACCAGGTGTTTTGCTGTCAGATGATCTCATCATTGTCCATATATAATGAGGTCATCTTTGGAATAACTTCCTTTGTATTCATGGATCAAGAAGAACAACAACAAAGAGGAAAACGTGTTGCAAGAAGAAGGAGTGTCCAATGAAGGGGAGGAAAACCAAAGGCAGGGTCACAGATGAAATAAGGGCTACAGTCACTGATCACGTTAACAATGCCATAACACTCCGGGAAATTCGGGACAGAGTTACGGCAGAAAGTAAAATATTTGGCAATGTTGCAAGTGATAGCATGACAACAATTTGAGTCCAGTAGAAGCATAAAATAAGCATAGAACACTTATAAACTGTCCCATTTGAGCAGAAGACTGTACGTGTGAAAGAGCTCCGATACCAATATGTCCAGTTAAGAGGTCTATTCAATATAATGCAACACTATTTGGTCTTTAGTGGTTCTGTTTGGAGAATAAAATACCATACTATGCTATGGATACTCTATGGAACTGTAATGTAATAGAATCCTTACAATATGATACCTTGTGGTTTTTCCTGGTAGAGAGTCAAGGAGTTGGAGGCTATGCAAACACCACATGTTCATCTATGTGGGTGAAGCTGGGTTTAACAACGGCAAAACGGCTGGAACGATGTAGGGCAAAGAGTGACGTGCAAGTTCCAGGACAGAGAGGAGCCAACATCACAATGTGTGTGGCAATTAGCAATGATGGTCGATCAACCAATCATTGCCGCGTACAACACAGAGCGCCTCATCTTCCTTGATGAACTATACATGGTACCAGAGTATGAGAGACAGCAAGTGAGAACAAATGCTTCGGTATTTGTTGTGGTGTGGGATAATGTGGCATTCCACCACTCCACTGCGGTCACAGACTGGTTTGCAGCAGAAGCAAGGATTATTGTTTCTGTCACCATACTCCCACTTCCTAAACCCAACTGAGGAATTCATTTCTGCATGGAGGTGGAAGGTTTATGACCACCAGCCACATGATCACATGTCACTACTGGATGCCATGAATGCCAAGATATTTCACCAGAGCAATGTCAAGGATGGATCAGATAGATCAGGCATGCCAAGAGATACTATCCATGATGTATTGCTAGAGAGAACATCACATGTGATGTCAATGAGAACATGTGGCTGAATCTTGAGGAGCAGATAGATTAGAAAAGTACTGCTACAGTATTGTTACAGTCGTGGACCAAATGCAAGTGTGTGTATTTTGTTTCTGTCTGCAGTATTGACAATAAGTGCTGTTTTTTGCAAAATAATATTCTGTAATAAGCCTGCAGCATGAAAAATAAAATCCAGATTTACTCTAAAGACGATACTTTAATGTTGAACCATTTTATATTTTATGCAGCAGCGTCTGTTGTCTGGCCATTCTTTTGTCTGTGACCTAGTGTGTGACAAAGGCAATTATTTTGTGTGCGACAGTGTTCTTCCAGAAAGACTGAAAGTGCAAAGATTTTGGTGGCATGAGTCTATTTTGAGACATGGATTAACTGTATTGGTGGCTACAGTGTATTTTGGAGAAGAAATTGAATTGGATGGCAGTCCACTGCAGGGCATCTCGAGCATTATTAAACCATAAGTAATATTAAGTAATATTAACAAGATAAACTGAAGATAAGATAAAGATAAGATAAACTGTGATTTGTTTAAATGTTAATGAAATACACCTGCATTGAGTCAACTTCTAGTACTGCATGTTCTGAAATCTGCTCCTCAGGTGTAACTACAGAAATTTGATATTCAGCCTAAATTGTGATTTAAAGCATTTAAGAACTTAAGAGCATGTCCATGAAAATGGTGGTTTAATAAGTTGCCTTTTAATGAGAAAATGATAATATTCAGGCTTCTCGATCTGAGCATGCACAATATTATTGTATAAATTACTTTCTTATTGTTGTGGCTATGTTTGTTCAAGGTCTAAATACAAAAACATCTGTACTGAAGTACCAACAGTAGGCATATTTCACAGATAAAGGAAATATACGATTAAACTTGTGTTCAAAAGCCAGGTTTTTAGCCTAATGTTGAGCAACTTACCAAGGCAAGGCAAAGCCATAGGTGTTCCCATTGCCTCTGTACAGTGGTACACAAAAACAGGATGTTAGATTATTCACTATGCTTTCTATAACATGTACATGGAGAAAAGTACAGTAAGTATTATAATCTTACTGAAAGATTGGCATTGTTAATTGTTAAGCTCAAATACTTAGAAACTTGATATAGTAGCATTGCATGAAAAATAAACGGTTATATTTTATTTAATTTCCAGAAAAATGTAGTTCTATTATTTTTTTTACATTTATAAAATTATATTTTAATTTATAAAAATTTTAACTAAAACAACAAAAAATCTAAAAAAAAAAAAAAAAAAAAAAAAAAAAAAAAGACAAATGTTAAAGATTAAATCACACCAGCTGCCTCCAGCTAGTATGTGATAATAATAATTATTATTATTATTATGATTATGATTATTATTGTTGTTGTTGTTGTTAATAATAATAATAATAATAATAATAATATTACAACCCGAATTCCAGAAAAGTTGGGACGTTCTTTAAACTTGAATAAAATGAAAAAAGATTGAAAAAAAAAAAAAAAAAGAAAAAAACTTTACAAAGGCATCTCAAGAAATAATATATAAATGTATACTCATATAAAGGTTATTACCATTTACATGATACAAAGCAGATCATCTTTATCCAATTTGACAAACTGTAAACACTGTGTCTGAACAACATAAGTCTTAACACACTGCATGAAGGAAATACAACAACATTTAGTGTCATTATGAATAAGTTTTTACAAACTCAGGTATTTCATTACTTACGGTATCCCATTGCACATCGCATCATCACTGAACATATACAAAAAAAAGAAGGATGTTAGATACTCCTGTACTCTGTATAATGTGTTTATAAATAAAAGCACTAAAGCAGTGAATGCTAATCATGGTAATGATTATTTTATTGTAATAATATAATACTGACTCGAAGTAGGAATTCTCCTCGTCACCAGTGGTCCTTTCACTGCTTGTCCGCTGCCCTTATTAACAGCAATGAAGGCTGTGTGTGAGCTGCTCACTCCAGACTGCTTACTCAGTTCCACCACTCTGGCCTTCAGAGCCTCTTTATCAGCTCCGTCATCCTGCTCGTCTCTTTCCAGGGAGCGGATCAGCGAGCGAGCGCCCAGCCTGTGGATGGCCAGTCTGTACACACACACACACAAGCACGCACGCACGCGCGCAAAGTTGAATGAGTAGCAACTAAACAGATTACTCTAGCTGCTATTCTCTTCAAGTTGAAAGTATTTAGGATTTATGGGATAAACTCAACCGCTTGACCACGTGTCTTCCATATCATCGGAAGTGCTTCTGTTTAAGATTTCTCAGTTTCCAGTTACCTCCAAGGAGTTTAACTACATATTTAAGTTAATACCACAATTCCACATGTCCTAACTACCAGGTATGGAAGTAACAAATTATTCTCACTACTGTAACAAAGTTGATTTTGTTTTTGGGTTCTTATACTTTGAGTATTTCTTTTCAAAACTGTCATTTTCTTTTTAATTATGTTTATTTTTTTTTTTACATATTTTACTTTGCTACCATTAAAAAAAAAAAAAAAAAAAGAAGTCTTCATGAACTATGTGCCAAGAAGACAGCAAGACTGTTGCTCTATGCCTGACAGTTAAGATGAAATGCGGCATCACTGAACTGGAGATAAGTAAACAAGGAGACACAAGACCTAAATGCAGACCTAAGTGACCTGAATCCCGATCATATTCAGCTGAGGCTGAAGTTAAACATGAAGAAACTCCTTGACCACATTTAAGGGACCAATTCAATGTCAAGGCCAAGAAAGGCGACAGCTTAGTCATGTGGAGATAGCTGCTTACAAAATCTCAAGCATGTGCAGGTGACTTCATTAATTACTTAATTACCTTTTACTTGTGTTTGAGCAGATTTTTACACAAGTTATTTTCCTTTAGTATAATTTCACCATTGTAACGGTACTTTTACGTGAGTTAAATAATTTAGTACTCTTTACATCTCTGTAAAGTACATATTACTCATATCATTTCAAGATAAATTGAATGACTCAAATCCTCCATAAACCTCAGCTTATCGCACTACACAGACAGAGACTTTGCTACTATAAGATATAGTAACTACTACTAATATTGAGTACTGTACACTGATGACTGTGGCACGTATGACAGCTAAAGCCACACAGTCAGGGTTTATTAAATAATTACATCAGAAATGTCTTAATCAGAATGAGACACTAAAAAAAAAAAAAAGGTTCCTTTAAACATTACAGAGCACTTCTCGCAGTTACCCGCTGGTCTCGGCCGGCTTCAGGGAGAACTGGACAGTGTTTGAGACCTCTTGGTCTCCTAGGCGGTACCGCACTGATATTTTCCCCTTAGCGTCTGGTTTCTGACATTCCTAGGGACAGAGAAAAAGGCTGGTGATTATGAGTAGATCAGTTCATTATCTCACAAGAGATTTACAATTTAAACAATTGTTGCTTTTCCATTTATAAAATCACGCATAAATAATGAAAAATTAATGAACTGCTGAATACAAAAAATAACAGAAAGTGTGAAAATAAATTTCCACACACTATATTCATATTTAGAATGTGAAAGTTTTCCTGCAAAACGGTGTGAAAAAGCTCTCACCTCTCCTTTCAACTGGGCATAAATCAGTGATCTCTGACCGTGGAAAAGTGATTTAATCGGGGAGCTCAGACGGGTGAAAGACAAACCATTCCAATCCTCAGTGATATCAATCACCGCTGGTTGTAAAGCGTAGCGGAGAGACTGCATTACCTAGTATTGGGAATTAAAGACATACAATGTTCAATAATAAGTAAAAATAGAATAACCCAGAAATATTTCCCAGTACAGTCGCCCCCATTTTGAGAGGCAAATTGAGAGACAAAGGACAGGCATAGTTCTCTGATGTGCATCCTGTAAATGAACCACCAATTAATTTAAATTAAATTGCAATTAGTAAGAAGTGATTCATTATTTGACACCATAAGATTGTAGTACAAGTCAGTGTTATTTCCGTTTGTTTCTTTGTTGCTGTTTGAAAAGAAGCCAGTCTTACTTTGGCCTGCATGCGCTCAGTTCCTGTAATGAACTGGGCGTGGCCAGAGCCGTTCTCAGCCAATCCTGTAATGAGGGCAGAACTTGCACCTTCACCGATCCCAAATGAGAAGCATCTGTTTAAACAAAGGAGTGGATTATAAATCCCTTATGAGCCTTTTAGATATAGAAATTTATTAGACAAAAAAACAGGAGACAGGATTCCCAATAGTGATTCATTCCTTACTTAGCAGGTATGAATGAGTGAGTAGAATATGTTAATGAATCACAATTAAGCATGCTGTCTCCTTCCAAAAATGCTATATAAACCCTTTTATTACCGAAAGCTTCACCACAGCAATTGTTACATGGTTTACTTTGTTAGTTTGTCTCTTTTAAAATCTATGAATTACCAGTGCTGAATAATGAGTGTCTGCCTTTCTCAAGTCCCTGTGAGTAATTTGTTACTCTAGAAAAAAGAACTACTAAACTACCAAAAATGCAAATTTATTTTTGCAAACAAAAATAAATGAAACTGGAGGATACTGACCCACACAAGTAGGGAACGGACGAACGATATAAGGCATTAAACACTATAATTTGTCCCTCATTACTGTCAGAACTGTGTGGCTATACAAAATTAATCAAGAGCTTCTGACTGTTTGAAGAAGTCAGCAGTATTTTGGTACATGTTCATTTTTTATTTGGAAATCCGGTCCACTTTAGGGAATTATTCTTTAAACCAGTTTGTTCCTTAGTGGAATTTTGAAAATATAAGGCTAATTCTTCTAAAATAACAAAACATTTGTACCTCTCAGCTAGCTATATTACTAGGAATAATTTACATGCTATTTATACTTCTAAATACTCAATGTTCTATAAAAAATGTATACATCATGAATGTTTAAAGCTTTAAAGAGCACATGCCTGTGAAAATCAGCGTTGCGACTCACACAGTGAAGAACATCTTTGGTGTTTCCTACTTCACCGTCTGTAAATATGAACAACTGAAAAGAGAGACAAGAAACTGAACATTCAGGGAAAACAGCCTTTTGCAACAATCCTGGTCCTTACATTGTTAGCAGATTTTGTTTGTGCCAGTACGGGGAACCCTACAACAATTACTTAAGAACACTTAATAATCCAATGAACCCTTAAATAACCATAAAAAAACATTTATTAAAGAATGTTGAAAAAGTACCCTTCAGATTTTATCACTGTGAAGTAAATGACTGGAAAGAGTATGGCTTAGTGGTAATCTAATGGCTGTGACTAGAGATATAAATTAAACAGGAAATGATAAACAGGTAAATATAAAAGGTTCTGCTTGTCATTCATAAAAGCACTGACAGTTTGGATGAAGAACAATGTTACCTGTCTTGGGTGGTTGGGGATGCAAGGCTGTTTGTAAACGTGTTCCAGAGGTTGCAGAATCTCTGTGCCTCCCATATCTGCTTGCATCTCCTTTACCTTCTTCACAGCCTGCTCCATGGTGTCCTGACTGTACTGCACACTTTTCCTAAAGCCAGGGAAACACACAGCAAACATAATGACAAGCTGTGACACCTTGCATCATACCTCATGCACTCACTTTCAGTAATTACTTTATCCTGGTCAGCTATTCATAGAATACTGGTATGCTTTTATGGGAGGTGGGAGGAGACCAGAGAACCCTGAGAAAACACACATGGACATGTCAAGAACTTGACAGAAACACCATAGAGGCAACAACCTGAGCTCAAACTCTGGACCTGTGAAGCAGCAATGCTACTTGTTGCTATCACCCAGCCCTGTATCGTTTCGTCTAATTTCATCCGTGCTTGTATCTGATTGATGAACTGAGTGACAAAAATACTGCATATATATAGTGTAACTCACGGGAAGAAGGATTCATAATGAGAGCCAAAGCCATAGATGTTGAAGTAGCAGTCTATGGGGAGGCTCTTCAGCAGCAGGAGCAGAGTGTCCTAAACATATCAGTACTCACATAGTCAGTGTTATTGTTTTATTTAACCTAAATTAATATGACAAAATCCTTTTCATTTTTTTACATGGTAATAGATGTTATGATAAAAAAGAAAATAAGTGTTACAGATCAGTTAAGTATTGAGTCTTACCCTGGCACACTCGATGCGTTCACGTGCACCTGGTCCATTATGCATGCCGCACTGCATACTGCCAGATCTGTCCATGACAAACACAAACTCACCACACGACGACACAGTGGACATCACTGACTCAGGAAACTCTGGATAGAAGCTGACCATGACCGCAGGGTCTCCCATGAGAGTCCCTAAAAAAAAAGTGAACAGAAGTGTAATGAAAGAAGACAAGTAAAAAAAAAAAAAAAAGACATTGCCATTTCATTAAATTTGTGCTATTCAAACTAGATTACAAACATTAAATTTGTATCCGCAACCAACATTAGCCTGTCTTTTGTTCTTGTTTTTAATAGTAATTTTCAAAAGTTGTTCAAGGATTAGTGTGTTTGTTTAAATAATTAATTTGATGAAAGTGTGTTTGAAAATCTGAAAAAGCGTGTTTTGTTTATCACTATAGTGGTTAAAACACTGTCTTCTAGGAAGGTGTTAGTTTATTAAACAGATAAAATTGTACCTGGCTGTGCTGTGGGAGCTCCAGCCTCCACTATAGCAGTGAGCTGATGGGGAGTCTGATAATATAGATACAGCTCAACATCTCGGTCAAACATGTGACCTGCACAAAGGCTTACCTACACACACACACACAGGAGATCAGCAGATTCTAAAATGCTCAAACCAGTCCATCTAGCACCAATAACAATGCCACGGTTAAAGGCACAGAGATCACAATTTTTCCCCAATCTGATGTTCGATGTGAACATTAACTGAACTGCTTGACCTGTATCTACATGATTTTATGAATTGTGCTGCTGCCACATAATTGAATGGTTATATAAGTGCATAAATGAGCAAGTGTTCCTACTAAGAAAAAAACGACACAAAACAATCTCTAAAGAGTTGGGACACCACCAATCCTCAGTCAGAGAAAATTCAAGATAATATTTACCCTCTACAGGAGTGGTCGACCAACAAAGATCACTCCAAGAGCAAGGCCTGTAAAGGTCTTATTCATATTGGCTGATGTTAATGTTCATGAGCCCACATCGGAACACCAACATTGAACAACAATGGTGTGCATGGCAGGGCTGCAAGCAGAAAGCCACTGCTCTCCGAAACGAACACTGTTGCCTGTCTACAGTTTGTTTAAGGTCATGTGGACAAGCCAGATGGCTATTGGAAAAATTCTGCTCATGGATGAGACCAAAATAGAACTTTTTGGTTTAAATGAGAAGCGTTATATTTGACAAAAGGAAAACACTGAATTCCAAAATGAGAACCTTATCCCCTAAGTGAAACATGAGGTGGTAGTACGTTTCAGGCCAGTTTTGCTGCATCTGGGCCAGGACAGATTGCCATCATTGATGGAACAATGAATTCTGAATTACACCAGCAAATTCTAAAGGAGAATGTCAGGACTTCTGTCAGTGGACTGAATCTCAAGAGAAAGTGGGTCATGCAGTAAAACAATGACCACAACCACAAGTCATTCTACCAAAGAATTATTAAAGATGAATAAAATTAAGGTTTGGAATGGCCAAGTCAAAGTCTTGACCTTAAATAGTAATGTTGTGCATGCAATTCATGCCAGAAAACCCTACATCATCCCAGAGTTGAAGCTGTTCTGTATGGATGAATGGGCTAAAATTCCTCCAAGCCGATGTGCAGGCCTGATCAGAAGTTACCGGAAACATTTGGCTGCAGTTATTGCTGCAGAAAAGGGTCTGAAAGCAAATATTCCCATATACTTTTGCCACTCACAGACATGTAGTATTAGCTCATTTTCCTCATAATTAAATGACCAAGTATAATATTTTTGTTTAACTGGGGTTTCTATCTACTTTTAGGACTTTTTGATAATGTTTTAGATCATACTTAAAATACAGAAAATTCACAAACTACCAAGCACCACTGCATATACAGTTGCAGTCAGAAGTTTGCATACACAGGCATGAATGTCATGGCAATGTTGGGCTTTCAATGACTGCTATGAACTGTTCTTTTTCTGTGGCAAAATGATTGTATAACACACCTTTAATAGAAAACACAAAATTGTGGTTCACAAGTTATTTATTTATTTTGAGTTTTCTGAAATCAACAGTGGCAAAACTATACATACAGGGTCAAAAATATACATACTCCCATTTAGATTATTAATTCAGTGGTTTTGAAAGTTCCAAAATTACTTAACTTTCCAAGGCCTCTTAACTTCCTGTTAGTGATTATGGTTGACTACAGTTGATAGATTTCCTGTGCCAATATAAGAAGGCTTTGACAGCACTCACTGGACTGACTAACACAAAGTACAATGGGAAAGGCCAAGGAGCTCAGTGCAGATCTGAGAAAGAGGATCATAGGTTGACACAACTCAGGAATGCCTCCTGGAGCCATTTATAAATAACTGCAGATTCCTAGATCATCAATTCAAACAACTGTATAAGTACAAGTTATTAGGAGGTGTAGCCACTTTGCCAAGCCACTGTGTTGGAAGACGATCCAAAGTGGCACCCTCAACTGAGTGAAAACTGGTTCGGATGGTCATGAGCAACCGAAGAACCATAAAGACACAGGCCTTCCATGAACTGGAAGCTAATGAAACATGGTCTACAGTAAAGCGAGTTTTACATCTCCATGGACTGGGAGGCTGCCATCCAAGAAAGAAGCTCCTGCTCCAAACTCAACACCTTCAAGCTCGACTAACATTCGCGGCTGACCACATGATCAAAGAAAAGCCTTCTGGAAGAAAGTTTTATGGTCAGAAGAGAATTGAGTTGTTTGGCCACAATAACCAGAGGTACAGAGTAACACTGTACCAACTGTTAAACATTGTGGTAGTAGCATTGTACTCTGGGGCTATATTGCTGCCAGTGGAACTGGTGAAATGTACACTCCTGGGCAAAAAAAAAAAAAAGGCAAAACCAATATTGTAAAACATTAAGCTTTTAATGGTCTCAACAAAAAAAAAAAAATCACTGGGTAGAAAATGAACAAGAACTAAAAAAAAGCACTCCTGAGACCTCGGCCTTCTTTTGCTCATCAGTGCTCGCTGCTGAAACTGTTGAGGGGGAAACTGGGAACAGGGAAGTTTACTTACATAGTCTTCTGGTACACAAAGAGAAAATCATGAAAACATATAAATGTTTAAATCTATTTTTTAAATTCTTACTAATTTTCCTGACCAATGATTTGCTGTTGAGACCATCAAAAGCTTAATCTTTTGAAACATTGGGTTTGCCTCATTTTTTCTGCCCAGGAGTGTAAGAACATGGATACAATAATGAAGAACCTCCAAATTCTTCCAAATGACTTTTTAAGAACTTTTAGGCTCTTTTTTAAAGACATTTTCTTATTTCTCCTCAAACCTTTGTCCTGAATGACATAAGTATACTCTGACCTAATGTAGGATAAGATATGTTGAGAACATGCCATCCCTGTTCTGGTTCTTCAATCCTTAATGTGTCTTACTCATATACAATCCTTAGCTGTCATGATTCATCTAACATAAATGTTTTTATTTGTTTATCTATAACCTTGGAAATATACCTTGACGTATGCATTTTTATGTATAAATACCTATAGGTTTTCCATAGTAAATTCAGATTGAGTTCTAAACACAACCCTGTGTCCGTTTGCTCAGTCTCCAAGTGCTTGTCACACAGAAAAAGGGAGAGAGGGACGTTGCTGAGTCTTGTAGAGATTTGTACCTGAAAAAGAATCTTACAGCAGGCTGAAGCTTAAAACAATCCTGACCTCAGCCGTATCGAAAATATGTGGACGGTGCTGAAAAGCTGGGTTCCAGCTTTTCCTTTTCCATTCCAGGAAACACACAAATTTAATTGAACTCTACCAATTATTCCAAGAAGAGTGGACAAATATCTAACCAGAATTCTGCCAGAAGCTTGTTGATGGCTGCGAAAAGCATCTAGTTAAGGGGAAACTTCATCAAACTAAGGGACATTTAGACAAATATTAGGTGTGCTGTATGTGTATTTCTGAACCTGTATATACAATTTTGACCCTTTGCAGATTTCAGAAAACTCAAAATAAACTGGGAGCACCCACAAGCCTTGCCAAAAAGTTTATAAAACAATTCTATGCTACACATGAAAAAGAGATGTGATACATTCCTGTATTTGTTTGCCTAATTCACCAATTATTAAATGGCTGAATCAGTAAAGTTGAAATTGATTTATCAATCTGGTTCAGTTAATCATTACACCACTAAGCTTTACAGCTCTTTACTGCCTACATGCTATCTCTCCCCCACCCCACACACACAAACACACACACACACCCCTACCTTTGCGTTTGTGTGGTCCGTGTTGAGGAACATCAGGGGCTCTAGAGGACATTTTG
>JAQQZR010000012.1:18168382-18181084 GCA_030068235.1 Notoglanidium macrostoma | reverse complement strand
CACACACACACACACACACACACACACACACACACACACCCACACACACACACACACACACACACACACACACACAATCACACAAACATTCTATAACTGAAATACACACAAATAAAAGCTTAGCACAACAAAGGATAAAAGAAAAAGAATCTAAGCTAAACTTAATTAATATCAAATACCTGATTAGTGGTCAGGCTTCTCATACTTAAAATCTATATATTAGTATCTCTGTAAGCCAGGCAAAAATAAAGAAAAACATTTACAAAGAAACTTTTGTCTCCCGTGAGTGGACAAATATCTGTTAATGAATACAACCGTAAGTCAAGGCGATCATGAAAGTCATTGTTTTCCAATAATTATGTCCAAACTGATTTAAGTCAAATGTGAAAACATGCATAATGTCCTGGTAGTTGTACCTCCAGAGCTGAAGTGCAGCCCAAAGCCAACAGATCTCTCTCACTCCCAGTGGAGGAATGTAAACACATGAAAGTCAAGAGCAGCACTTGACAGCCATGAACCCCAGACCCCAAGGCCCATCATCTGTGTTTACGGTAGACCACTATCCAATAAACACCCCATCACACCTGTTCTCCCAGAATGACACATTATCATGGGGAAATACTGTAAATCAACACAGAAGCCCTCATTACCGTCATTCATAAACATGGTGGACTTGATCTGCATGTTACAGAAGAATGGATACAAAAAGCTAAAGGAAATCAATTGTATATTTGTTGCTTTAAGCACAAAGCATATTTTTTACACTGATGTAATGGACTAGAAGTGCATAAGTTAACAATAGTTAACATAACATGGCTATAAATTAGAATATATGTCTACTCACATAAAAAGTCAATTGTTTCTGAATCAATTAAAACCTAATTGTGATACTTTGAAGCAATTTTGTCATTCTTAAATAATTTAATAATGTAATATCACATCATCTCTCCCAGAAAAACCACATGACACATCACAGCAACAACAATGCTCACCATCATCACCCAAAGACCCTCAATAACTTCTCCAACCCCCCACCGACTCCTAAACACCCTCAATAGCTTCTCCACCAACTCCCAAACACCCTCAATAACTTCTCCAACCCCCCGCCAACTCCTAAACACCTTCAATAACTTCTCCAATCCCCCACCAACTCTCAACCCCCCCTTAAAAACTTTCACAAACCCCACCAGCTCTCAATCACCCTCAATAATTACCCCGAACCAATTCCCAAACACCACCTCTAAACCACAAACACCTTCGCTAACTCCCCAACACCCTCTAAAATGCCAAAACATCATCACTAACTACCCCACATTCCCCACAGTCTCACGTGCATCATTTCACGCGAATGAAACTTAATAATAATCATGAACAAGCACAAAATAAACATAAGGATAAACATTTTCGGGATTTAGTGCTTTATATTGATCAGCCAAACCATTTTCCCCAGAAGGTGCTCTAGAACCTTTGTGTAAAAGTGGGAACAGTGTTGGTTTTAAGTTTTAAATTAAACAAACCTTTAATTCTAACGAAAAGATCAGAGATAACGAAAATAAATAAATGCGCAAAACGAATTATTTTCGGAAGGGAATTTTGTCTGAATTTCTTTCCTTCGATTTAATTATTTCAGTTGTAGTTTTATTTATTTTAAGCTGGCTAGTTAGTTCAGCAGGTGCCCTTTCGGCCCTTTTTTATTTATTTATTTATTTATTTATTTATTTATTTATTTATTTATTTATTTATTTGGCCATACAGGACGGAATCTGGAGTAACCTGTAGAATTTGGAGATTAAACCACTGACCTTCGAAGAACCTCTGTAAAGCCTCCGTTTCATCGACCACGTCCATGCTTATCTGCGGCTGAACTCCTCCATGTAGAGCTGAGGCCGGCCCGGGCTCTCCGCGTCTCAGCCAGCCATGCACTCCTTCTGCTTCTGCTTCTGCTTCTTCTACTTCTCCTCCTCCTCCTCCTGGAGCCTCTACCCAGCGCTGCTGTTGCCCTTCCTCACTGAGAAAAGCCTTCGCCCAGGGCAAAACTTCTCTCCTGATGAAGATTTTCCCTTATTATTAATTATAACTGATGATCCGAGCTTCACGCACTTCTCTCCGGAGCGCCCTAAAAGCAGCAGGTTACCTGTTACCAAGTCCTGAGATGTCAGGTGTTCCTGTGACTCCAGACGTTCCAGTAAACAAACAAACAAAAATATTACCGCATCTAACAATAGTTTTAACTTATTAGCCTTTAATATTGAACCGTTAATCCTGTAGGAAAGGCATTTTAAGAGTCAGGAGCCCCGGTCTGGGTAACTTGCGCCACGAAAATGCCTCAGTGCCACGCGCGTGCTCGCGCCTCTACAGAACAACAACGTTACAGCACGGAAGCGTAGAGGATGCGCGAGACACAGGCCACCTACCAACCCTTACTGCTAACACACCGATTATGATGTGCTGCTTATCAGTATTAAGTACCACAAACTTCAATGGTACATGAAGACACAGTATCACATACGGTACAGCACAGATATAAACAGGTATCACACTTATACAGTATTGTGCAATAGTCTTATGCGCATGGAAAAAATACATAAATAAAATAAAAAGTTTAAAATAATGAAATGAAATCTTTCTATTTACTGTAAAAGAAAAACATTACAACGTGAAGTAAACAGTAATAAAGTAAACATAGTCAATATTTGGTGTGCTTTTGTTCTTTGAAATGTTAGTCCCAGGTACAGTGTGTGCAGTTTTATAAGGAAATGAGCTGCTAAGCTTTACTGAGCATCATGGAGAATCTGCTACAGCTCTTCTGAAGGCTTGCTCTCTCACCTGACTTTTTTTTTTTTTTTTTGGCATGCAAAACCCAGGAGCCTTCATTATGTTTTTGTCTGAAAAGTGATCTGTGTAATTTGTTGCTTTCTTTACTGACATACAAACATTTTTTGGAATACTAATTTTTTTTTTTTTTTTGGGAAAGTAGGCTAATGTTTGGAAATCTAAAATGTTTTTTGTACTCACTATCAATGATCCAGAATTCATAAAGTAAATATCTATTTACAAAATTTGTACTAAACATAGGGTGTGTAAGACTTTTGAACAGTACTGCATAGAATTATGCCTACAAGCCTATAGTGGAAATATAAACAAGCATCACACAAATACACTTAAATATACTGTGCAAAAGACTTAGGCACTTGTAAGGAAATGATCTAAAGCAAAGGCACTTTTAGAAATAGTGAAATTTAACTTTGTACTTTGTGAAAAAAAAAACCCTGCAAAAAGCAGTAAACTGTAAAAAAAATATACAATAATAATAAAGATATTTTGCTTTTTAAAAAATTCACTACTAATCCCTGATACAATTTGTTCAGTTTTATAAATAAATTAGCAGGTACGTTTTTTTTTCTGAGCACTGGGGAGAATCTGGCACAGTTCCTCTGGAGACTGAGTGTTGCACTTGCCTCTGTACTTGCAGCACAGCCTTCATTATGTTTTTTTCTTTTTTGTCTGAAAAGTGGTCTATCTTGTAAAATGTTATTCTACTGACACAAACATTTTTCTGTAACGTTACAATTTTTTGTTTGAAAAGTAATGTTTGGAAATCTTCAATATTTTTGTACTGCAATGCAGAAGTCACGAAACAAACATCCATAACAACTTTTTTAAGTTGTTGTTAACTTAACATTTTAAGTTTTTTTAATTTTTGTATGGTAGTGTATCTTATACACAACACAAATGGGTAGTAAATCTAAAAAGCTAGGTTTCAAATGTGAAAATGTGCATCTTGCATAGATTTTAGATAATGTTTTGAAGGAAAGTGTAAAACTAGTGCCTGTATTGACTATATGAATACACTTTTAACATTTAACACACTACAGTATTTGGGAAATGATTCCAGTGTGTCCAGTTTTCACTTTGGGAAGTGATCCTGAATATCTGAAAAGCGAAGTGTGAAGGATTATTACAGCTCCGAATGAGTCATAGCCATCTAAATCTACTCTAGTTTTCCATGGAACCATTAAAATGTAAAGTACGTTTGTTATTCAAATGAAATTTTCATTACAGTATATTTCAGACACATTTTAGTCTAAAAACCAAAAAAAAAAAAATCTTTCCCTGTTTTAAAATAATCATTCAGTCATTTTTTTTTATCAGTTGCCAGCAATAAATAAATTTTCTTCCTAATAAAAAGTATTATTTACATAAATTATTGAATGTGTCATTTTAGGACAGAATGTTTAATCTACTATTTGACAGTATGTCTGAACATCATCTCAGAAGTGTAGCTGAGGTGTTGTGTGGGATATTTTGCCTGCGTTTGGGGGTTGGACAGGGTTTGGGTGAATGATTGTGAATGGATGAGGTGTAATGCGTGCAGTGAATACTGTAAGAGCTGAATGATGTATTTCTCCTCTCTTTATCTGCGACCTCTTTACACACAATAATGCTGTGTGCTTTCTCTTCCCCCACTCTTGTGAGATGCTGTTTTGTTGTCTTTATCCTCACAGCTGGACCATCTCTCTCTCTCTCTCTCTCTCTCTCTCTCTCTTGCTCTCTCTCCTCTGTTTAACTTAAACAACGCACCAGTTATTTCATTAACACAGTGGGGATTGTTTAGACGGATGCAGGCGAGAGAAAGACAAATCGAAGCCTTGGAGGACAATGAAACAGCTGGCCATGTTAATGCACTTCATCTCTGTTTGCATGTATATTCCATCTACATGCTCCTGAATACATGCAATCCTATAGGCTACTGTTAGTGGTTCACAATACAACTGCCTTCAGCGTGTGTGTGTCTGTGTGTGTGTGTGTGTTCTGAGAATTTGATTTGAATTGCAAATCTAATGCCTAACCCTAACCTCACTGATTCTGTAATTATACTGTATATAGTGTGAAATTACATTGTGGGCAATTTGACTACACTTTTAGAAGAAAAAAAAAAGTTCTTCGAGAGTTGTTTGAGAATTCATTGGATAATTTAGGGGTTTGGCTTCCTAAACTTGTTCTACTGATAGGGAAACACTGTTGTTGGGTTCTACATAGAACCTTAAAGGAACAACGAAGGAACTTGTAGATGTTATAAATTTCCTAAGAGTGCAGACAGAATGTTAGGAAGTTAGAATGTATTCTGCACATCTGTTATGAGCAAAGCAATGCAGCAAACTTTATGAAATAATAACAGCAAATAATAGAAAATGTCTCAGATTATTAGATTACAAACCCTGCTTTCTATGCATTGCTGTTAATAGTGCGCACTGACTGAGGCACACAGAGTGGGTTTGTTACTGACACTGAGCATGTGTCTCTCTGATGAGAAACACACACACACACACACACACACACACACACATACATATTCATCTTTATCTCTCCCTCTTTTTCAACAGGTGTGCTTCCTCACAGAACTGTCACATTTATCTCAGCCTACATTCCAACCATTTACGAAAGTGTGTGTGTGTGTGTGTGTGTGTGTGAGTGAGTGCACATTTGTGAGCATAATGCTAATAAAATAAATAAATAAATAATAATAATAATAATAATAATAACAAGAAGAAGAAGAAGAATCTTTGATATCTATGATCTAATAATAGAAGTAGGAGATTAACATTAATTAATAGAAGAACAAAATAATGAAGGCATTTATAGTGTATATCATTTTAAAAGCAGACTGTACGAAAGGCATTACAGAATTATTATAACAAATGAAAATAAACAAGATGTAGTAAAACTAAATTACAATATGAAAAAAAAGAAAATATATGATATAATCTTAAGACATTACATTTCCCTTTCCTAAAGTAAACATGGAATAAAACACAATGTTACTCAGAAATTATAATAAATAAAAAATAGTGACAAAATAATATAATAAAGAAATAATAATAAATACAAATCTAGCAGGTACATAGGCTACGAATTATTTGGGGGCAAGACCATTTAATCATTTGAAAACTAATAGAACAATTTTAAAGTTCATCCATCCATCCGTTATCTATAGTGCTTACCTCTAAAGGCTCACTGGGAAACTGAAGCCAATCCCAGCTTACTTCGGGCGAGAGGCGCGGCTCACCCTGGGCAGGTAGCCAATCTATCACAGGGCTAACACAGAGACGAACAACCATTCACACTCACGTTCATACGTGTGGCCAATTTAGAGTAGCTAGTTGACCTAATCTGCATGTCTTTGAGCTGTGGGAGGAAACCAGAGCACCCAGAGGGAACCCATGCAGGCACAGGTCAGCCGCGCAGACCATAGTAATAGGCATTACAAAGGTGATGGTATCATGTTTTGTTAACCATATCCAGTTTTTGAAACTGAGCTTACTATCAAAACTGATTTCCAGGTTCTTGACTCATTAAGCACTGAGGTATGAATGGAATCCTGACAAAATATATACTTAAAAAAAATGTAATATAATTTAATAAGAATACATTTAATTATATTCCAAAGTCTCAAAATGTCAATAAAAACTCCTTCTAACTGACATTCCTTTTTTATTTTTCAGCTTCTCACCCTCCATATTTCATCGATTCCAGTACATTTAGTTATTTATCGGGTTCCTCTTTTACTTGTGGAACATTTGCTAATCTTACATGTCTAGTGATCACTGAAAGAACTTGATTTTTATGTCGTAGGAATGGTACAACCAAAATGAATTATCAAGAACATACATTTGTGGAAGAATAAACATTGAAATAATATAAATAAAAAAATAAATGTAGGTCACAAGTCTGTATCTACTATATTTGCTATAAGAAGTGTAGTGTTTTACTAGCAACAAGCTAGTTCATACAGTTATTCAATATTACTTCATTCATCTTCAGTGACACACACACACACACACACACACACACACACACACACACACACACACAGAGGAAGAGAGAGAGATAGAGAGAGAGAACGAGAGAGAGAGAGAGAAAACCACAAAACTTGGATGAAACCCAAGTGATGTGAGGAAAAAATGCACAGAATCCACACAGAGAGTAAACAGACCTCAGGACTGAACCAGAGCTGTGATGCATTTTTATTTATTTTACTCATACACTATAGCCTAAGAGTTTTTTGGAGTCAGTTTTTTTACTAGACAGTCAATTAATGATTCTGAATAAACTTTTACCTAGGTGTTCATATATATGTAATGCAAACCTGTATTACTGCTCACTGTAAGCTACGCTCTTTTGAAAAGTGAGACATTTATACTCCTTTTCACTAGGAGGCGCTAAAGACTCTTAACTACATAGCAACACCGAGCAGAAGGAGAATACGCAACCAAGATGGCGACGAGACGACCGGGTAATTACTATCGTTGCCATAGATACGGTCATTCGCTCTAAAAAATAGCATTAAGAAAGCCTTTATTCTTACTACAAAAAATATTAACCTGTTAATGTTTGAATGTATTTTCGAATACAGGGTTATGTTATTTGTTCCGATGTTTATTGCTGTGCTTATTCTGCAAACAATAGTAATAGTGAACGTTATGTTTATAATCATTTAGGAAACTATTGTGTAGCTAACGCTAGCTTTCTCTCATATGCTATAATTTAATCAACAACAAACCAGACACACCGGTGTTTAGATTCAGCTAGCTTGGTTAGTTGTTTAGTTAAAAAAAAAAAAAGAAGGTAAAGTCAACACTGATCCATTAAATATCCAACAGAATTATCCCTAAAGCCCAAAACTAATTAAAAGCAGAAATAAAGAAATAATAATAATAATAATAATAATAATAATAATAATAATAACAAATTCCCCGTCATACAGGTATTGTCATCTTGCATTAAACTGTAAAGTTGTAAGGGAAAACAAATATATGTACGTTAATTATACAGGTTGGGAAAAATCTGGAGAAAGGATGTACATTCAGCAAACGTTTTGCAAAAATAAATAATTGCTCTTCTGTTTTCAAAGTAATACAGGGTCAAGTCTGTTGTTTTTAGACTTTACGATTTTCTTGAGACATCATACAGTTAATGACAACTGCGAACGCGATAACATGTGCATAGAAAGTCTGCAATCGCTGCAAAAGTCTCTAATAAACATTTATGAAGCTTTCTCACAAAGCCAATAAGAGCATTGGGGTTTACATGGCTGCTTAAGGTTCTATTCGTGTAACAAGAGCAAAATTTCAAGCACAAATTCAGCAAGATACAACACACACACACACACACACACACACACACAGAGGACAGTGCAGATGATGGCATACTTGTGCAAATTGGTCAAAATTATATACCATCATTAGCAGCATGATGAAATTGGTCTGTTACTTATTTAGGACATGTGGAAGACATTCAGTAAGTCAGCAATGTAGATAGATTTCAGTCAAGACTAAAACATCTTGCTGGTTTTACAGTTTACCACATTTTAAAGTCCTACACTTCTGTGCAAAAAATAAATAAAATGAGGCAAACCCAGTATTGCAGAACATGAAGCTTTTAATGGCCTCAACAGCAAATCACTGGTGAGGAAAATGAGCAAGAATTAAACAAATAGATAAAATAAATTAGTGTGGGAGCTTTTCCCTCGATTCCCTTTAAATGTTGAAGTCTTGTGGGGAAACTTGCAGACGGCTTTTTACAGAAAGAAGAGTCCATGTTGTTCCACTCGATGTTAAAGTCTTCAAACAGAAGAGATTTTGGAACATTTTGAACCCCCAGACAAGTTAGTTTCAATTTTATATCATTTTAACATTTCAATCTTTTCATGATTTCCTCTTTGCGTACCAGAGGACTGTGTAAGTGAACGTCCCTGTTTCCAGCTTTTCCCCTCAACAGTCTCAGCAGCGAGCATCGACCTGCAAAAGAAGGCCGACGTCTCAGGAGCGCTTTGTTTTTTTAACTTCTGGTTCATTTTCTGCGCAGTGATTTTTGTTGAGATCATTAAAAGCTTCATGTTTTGCAATATTGGGTTTGCCTCATCTTTTTGCCCAGGAGTGTATATATATAGTGCTTATAAGCACAGTACTTAATCCATACAACTAACTCTAATAATTTTTGTTTCTGTTTCCATTTTATTGTCCTCAGACAGGACTTCCAGTGTCGTATCCTTTTTCTAATGAACACTATGTAGCTAAATGCTCTTATATTGCTGGAACCATAACGTAGAGGCTTTTAATGTAGTAACTGCAACATTAATATGCAGAGGATCTTTTTACACAACTTACATTGTACAATGTAATGTGGAACTTTTAACCAAGCTTAATTTGTTAGCCTTTCCTAAATATGCCATGTTAATCAATTAAAATAAAATTAAAGTTATTTAGCCTTGACCCGAGGCCTCAGCTTTCCTCTGTGCTTCTCCAAATTCTGCTCTACCTCTCTGCATTCTACAGCCTCTTCTACTTCCTTTCCAGCCTCTGTATGATCATCTACAAAAGTAAGTATATACATACCTGAATTAAATAATTAACAGTGATAAAACATAATGAATCTGCAAGGGAACGTTGGATAATTAATGCTCGACTTAGAGTCTCTTCATAAAACAGGAAAACGTTCTGTTCTGCTTTGGACAACCAAAGCACCCTTAAGATTTTAGACATTTCCTAAGATTGTAGTTCTACAAATGAATAAATGTAACATAAACATTGTGTGATGCAGGTCAGGTGCTGAGTTACCCTGACAATTATTTGGCTCTAGATGTGTGCTTGCTCCTGCTGATGGCTGCGTTTGAGGTCTTGAGAGTCTACTGGGGTAAGGTAGATCTGTTTAACCTCATTAATACAGGTTTTATGTTCGTCAATTCAACCATGAAGGTTATAATGTTTTTCCCACTTTGTATCTTATTATTTGTACCTCAGGAGTGCAAGGCAACCTGCAGGAGAGCGAGAGATATGTAGACGCCAGTCTCCTCATCACAGGAGCCACACTTCTGCTCTCAGTGTACTTCCTGGTGTGGCAGTCGTATGTGCTGAGAGCTGATGTCATCATTAACGCCATTCTGCTCTGCATCTATGGCCTCTCTGGGGTAGCCGGCTTCGGAGCCCTTGCACGCTTCACCAGGTTAGATTTCAGCATTATACAGGACATTTAATGAGTATAGGGACAAAGACACATCGACATGACTGCAGATAAGACCGGATTCACATTAATGACATCGTTTTAAGCAGGATGGTAAAAAAAAACATTTTTTTTATTCGGTGCTTGGAGGAGACCGGATTCATCATAGATGATACATATCTCAAGGACAGAATTTTATATATCACATTTAATTTAAAAAATTTTTTTTTTAAACAGGAACTCCACTTAGGTCTACTTCCAGTGAACTGTAACCAAACTGTCATAGATGAATGCTCGATCAGCTATCAAGCTACGGAAATGTTCATTCCCTGCTTTGTTTCCACTCAAGCTTAACTCTTCATGCCACCGTCAGTATAGAATATGAGGCTATTTGTAGTTCGCTGTGCATAGGAAAAATAGGACATGCTGCATCAAGCTTGCATCAATGGGGATGAAACCCAGAGTGAACGCATCCTGTTGAGCACAATCGAAATGATGCAACGAAGCCTTCAGGATTGTGTCAAATGCTCGCCTTTACAGCTTCCAATCTACTCCATAGCTCCATGCCTCCAAGGCAAAAGAATGAAAAGTTGCAAAAGAAAAGCCTAAGAAGCATGAATTGCACATGGCTAAATTTAATGAGCTGGCCATAAAGTCAAGTCAAGTCTGATTACAGAGAACTATCTACCTAGTGTTACCTACTCACATAGCTTTTGAATTTAATTTACCAAATGAAAGCTTTTTTTTTTATTTTTTTTTATTGAAAAGTGTCACAGAGTCGAGGCCGCAGTGAACTGAGCGTGGTCAGGTTTACTGATATTACAAATAAAGCACAGGGTTTATACACTTAACTAATAAGTGCGTTTACAAGTTACAAATTACAAGCGACATTAGAACTACTTGATAATTTGATTTCCCTTTACACAGATTGGATCAATCCTCATGCCCTCGCTTTCTATTTTTTTTACCTCATTGTTTATGGGGATGAATGAAATCAGCTTGTTTTCTAAGCCTCAGACTTTGGTGTAAATTATTTATATGTCAGTCATTCACGAGTCTTGACACTTTATCTGCAGCACAGCACTGGCGTGGCTGATTCTTTGTCCCTGTACGCATTAAGTATGCTTTTGTGTTGGGCCCGACGCCATAGAACCACTCCCAGCCAGCTGGACAGTGTTACAGCTAAAGCTATAGCCTGAAACTATGTAACTGTATAAAAGTTGAAGCTATATAAATGAACATGAAAAATAAAAAAACTATTAGAATTCATTAGACATCAATAGATATTTAAACTGGTGCCCTATATCCTATATACCTTCATGTACACAACTGAAATGCAAACCTGGTCCATTGGATATTAAGCAGGAAGTGAAGAACATGTTTGTAATAATTATGATCAGAAACCTGGAAGCAGCTTTAATTCATAACTAAACCAGCAAATCAGAAGCATAAGATTCTTTTCATTCAGAACGCTTAAATTCACCCCGTAATTATTATATTCTCTGTAAAGAAATAAAATAAAGAATAGAAGAAAATCTAAAAACTGCTTAACTGATAAATATTCACCCCTCCTTTCTCTTAAAAATCAAAATTAAGATTAGTATTTGTCTTGAGCATTCATACTAAGTATGTTAAACGAGGCACAACTGTGTTGAGTTCAAATCCACCTGTGTCCAACTGTATGATTGCGCAAGAAATGTCCCGAGATCTTCCAGCTAAAATTGTAGATCAAATCACCTTTGCTGTCATGAAGACCAAGGAACTGCCTGTGAAGAAAATATATGAAGGAGGAAGATAAGCAAAGCTTTGAACCTTCCTAAGAGCACTGTGAAATTCATTATAGCAAATTATTCTTTATAATTATTATTATTATTATAATAATTCAAAAATGGCACGTAGACACTACCACGATCAGTCCAAATTGAGCACATTGTCAGAGAAGTGACTAAGAGGCCAGCTACAACACCGAAGGAGTTCAGTGGTTGAAATATGAGAATGTGTGCAGACCTGAACAATATCATCAGCTCCTCACAGGTCTGGCCAGAAGGAAGCGGCTTCTGAGAAAGACTAATGTTAAGGTACGCCATTTAATCTAAAAGCAAAGCACTATGTTTGGTGCAATCCAAATACAGCCCAACAACCAGAACCTTCAGAAATGGTAACACCATTTCTACCATCATGCTCTGGGTTGCTTTTCAGCAGGCGGAACTGGAAAGCTTCGCAACACGAATGAAGGCAAATTCTAGAGAAGAGCCTATTCCAGTTAGTCGAAATCTGTGTCTAGGGAGAAAATTTATGTCCCAACAGAACAACGAGCCAAGGCACAGGGCACAAAAGACAAACGGATGGCCTGAAAAAATGAAGGTATGTGTTATGGAATGGCCGCGTCAAAGCCGCAATTTAAATCCAATTAAAAATCTGTGGTATGACCTGAAAATTACTGTCCACCAACGTTCTCCATGTTATTTGGGAGAGCCGGAGAAAGTTTGTCTTGGGGAATGGGAGAGAATGCCAAAATCAATTTTAGGGACACATGTGAGGCAATTCAAAGTTGGATGTGCTGCATCGGGACAACGCACGTTTGATTTTGGGGCGTGAATAATTCTCAGTTAAGCAGTGTTCCATTCATCCATCCATTATCTATACCGCTTCATCCGTCTGGGTCGCGGGGAAGCTGGAGCCAATCCCAGCATCTTCGGGCGA
>JAQQZR010000012.1:18143242-18154460 GCA_030068235.1 Notoglanidium macrostoma | reverse complement strand
TGTGTGTGTTTTCTTTTCACTGGAGAAGGTCATAATGCCTCTGCGTCAATTGCATTGTGAAAAGCAGCTTTGTATTTAAAGAAATTTCACTTGCTTTTATTAATAGCCCAGACTGCTTATATCTCCATTATGTCTGGAGTGGAATGTGTGCCAACAAGCTTTTAAAGCCCCAGGGAAAGTAAATCTGTGAATGTTTTCTAATCAGGTTGATATTAGTCTTGCTGGCACACAAAATGTCTATGAATAACTGTTTACTCTCCAATATCTGAATCTATTTAAGCAGAAATGAATTAACTCTCAGTAGAAATGCCTAACTCACCCCTTCCATCTCTATGTAGAAACCAAAATGGTTTCTTTGTGTTTTAGCAAGTTCACAATGCAAAACCAAGCTAGACGAGTGGAGCTAACCAAGCCTAACCTATGGAACAGTGTGTGGTCTATTGTGATTATTCTATTATTTGCTATGTCGGTATATTCTGGGTTGACTAATTTTGATCCTCTCTGCTTAAACAGTGTATCAGGAGTCTGGGAGTCTCAGAAAAAGGGATATCAATCAGTGTGTGCTCATTAGAATATTATTAGACTTTGCTTGGACATTCTACAGCTCTGATTATTGATTTCAACTGGTTTTTAAACAGTGGGTGTTTATTACATATTTGTATTAGTTTGGGTTTCATTTATTCAAGCTTGTTTACTCGTAATGGATGCTTAATTGAGGTTTGGGTCATGGGTGAGTATTCGGTCCACCCTGTTGACAATAGTGACATTTATATACAGCCTAATTATACTATTATAACCCGAATAATGGCTGATTGAGGCCACTCCAAATTTCATTTTTTCAGGTTTTTTTAGTAAGAGTCTACAGACTTCTTGATTTGGCCACTTTATTCCACTCTTGCTTGCAAAAATGCTCCAGCTCTATCAAATTGTGATAGAATCTCCTGTTCACAGCCCTCTTTAAGTCATTCCACAGGTTTTTGATGGGATTTAGATCTGGGCTCTGACGTTCCTTTGTTGACTTGGATTTGGGATTGGGAAATTTTTCTTCATCTTCAGCTGTCTAACAGATTAGTATGTGGAGCTATCCATGATCCATGATTAATCTTGACCGCCGGGCATGGTGTTCTTTGAGTGATAAGTGGTTTTATTTTTGTACTAAACATTAATATCTTTTAGAACTACGCTCAAAAAGTTCTACCTTGGTCTCATAAAACCGTAACACATTTTGTCACATGAGAAAGGGCTTCCCTCTAGAGCCCAGATGGGAAGAATGTGAGAGATTGTCACAAGCAGGGAGTGACCAGTACTTGCCAGATATTCCTGCAGCTCATTTAATATTACCGTAGCTCTCTGATTAGTTTTCTTCTCATCCATTTGTCTGTTTTGGAGGGACTGTGTCACTATGGTGCCCCGTTTTCTTCACTTGTTAATGATGGCCTTCATAGTCTTCCATAATACAGTTGATATTTTGGAAATTCTATTGTATCCCGTTCCTGATCAACGTTTCCACAGTGAGATCCTGCCCATTTTTCTAAGCTCTTCACAGGCCATGGCTTCAGCAGTCGGATGAAACCATGACGGTGTCAAGAAAACCCTACAGAAACAGCTGATCTTCAGTTGGTAGTTTTCCTTGTATGTAGTTTGTTTTATTTGCCAAACATGTTAATGGTGTTTATTGCCAAAACTTTACATTTTGTTCTGATCTCACCACAACACCTGATCACAGTTGTAGTTCCAGTGACGCTTGTGGAAGTGAAAGTTAATGAATTACATGATATTGAGATGAGGTTAAAGTTGTTTTAACATTTTTCCTTAACATTTAACAGTCTTATAAGACATGACACATTTGAAATCATGCTGCACAGCTGTCATTACATCACTGATCACAATCCTACTATAAAGAATATGGATTTCGTGCCTTTTTATGAGCCAAGTTTGCACCTGTCAGTACCGACGTAAGGAACTAAACTTTCCAAACTTAAATGTTATGTAAATAACACTAGGTTCATTCTCTTCTCTCTCATGCACCTTTCAGGCTGTCTTTCTCAGGTGTATGTCATAGAACATGAACCTCATGGAACCTCCAGTGAGGCAGACCAAGTGAGTGTGGCATACTTACAAACACAGGCAAATGATTTCCATGTACAAAAATGACTGACTGAAAGATGTTTGAACAGACGTGGGTATGCGTGTGCATGTCAACTTGTGTTCGTGCATGTGACAAGGTCCCAGCAGACAGAGAGGCACTGTTAGGGAATGTTTGCTTTGCCTTTCAAACTGGTCTCTCTCTCTCTCTCTCTCTCTCTCTCTCTCTCTCTCTCTCACCTCCTCTTGCTTCCATATGCCCTGAGAACCTGTAGATAATCTTAGTCAGTCATGCCCAGTAAAGCCACAAAGATCTGAAACCTCAACTGCAAAGCACTTCAGTGCTTACTTTAGTAGACAGTCTACTGCTGTGAAAGTGTGTATTTTAGGTCGTGGAAGAATTGTGTAATAAACCAACTTGAGTGATGAAGAGCAGGAATCGTCCTCCATCATCTTCTGCTTCTTTTTGCAGTGGGGTGGCCAGATCTGACAGCAAGATCAGCGCCAAAGCCCTGTTTGGTAAGAACACTATGTAAATCCTCTTTTTCTGTTTGTTTGTTTGTTTGTTTGTTGTCTTTTTGTAGTATTGTACAAAGAAAGGTTATGTATCCTTGTATTTAGGGATGTGTTAATACTTTACTGTCTACCTTTTTTGTGTCTACTATTTACACTTGCAACAAAAATGTAATCATGCAGCTTTAATCAGAGATTTTTAATTGTCTAATTGTTCATTGGACAAGTCCACAAACTCAAACTGCCAACTGAATTGTTCCCTACAACACTGAATTCATTGTATTCACTCTAGTCAACTGTCGACACAAATTTACACACTGGAACCATTCTACCGTACTTTGATTTTATTTCTTAATTAACATTTTTGTCCTAGTATAATGTCAGCAATCGTATTTGACATAATTTCATATACATGCATGAGCATCATGAGCATCATGTGCCTTTGCAAGACATTATGCTCAATTATTCATCCATTTTGTCTTGACTCTAATTAAATAAACCTAAAATCAATTTGTGCCCAGCAATAAAAAGGCTGCATATTAGTGTGTGCACTTTAACCCACAGAGACATTTCATCTGATATAAGCCTATCTTCACTGAGATGGAGATTGCTCCAAGCCATAACAAATGACAATTGACATTTGCTAACCAAATGAACGTGCCAGCAAAGTGAAAAGTGCAGAACTGATACTATGAATAATGGCAGACTTTTATTTATTTATTTATTTATTTATTCAGTTGAATCCTGCCTCTTCTGAAAATCTAGCGGGTTTCTCAATATGAATTTCAGAAACAGTGTCATGCCAACTGTTCTTGTTGATCTTAGTTACTCACACCAGAAAATCTGCTTTGTGCACACTGCATTCCTACGATCCTGTAGTAAATCTGCCATGTCAATCATTTACTTTATAAGTTTAATTGTGTGTGTGTGTGTGTGTGTGTGTGTTTTCCTGTCTAAAGGTGCACAGTCCTTCTCTGTCCGAACCTGGGTGTGTCTGGAATGAATGTGTGGCTGGAAAAATTCATGCGTGTGTGCACGTTCATGTAAGGTGTATAAAAGAAGCTTTGAGAGAGAGAGCGTATGCAGAAGGAGGTGTCCATTCAGGGCGACTGAGAACACCACCACATTCTTTCTTTCTTTCTTTTTCCGGGGCGGTAAATGCCCATCATATAAAAATAGGTCACTGAACGATAAATCTACTTTGTGGAGAGTGAGAGAGTGAGAGAGAGAACAACAATGAACAGTATGTGTGTCTGTGTGACAGATGGTCACTGACACCTTGCACACCATACACCATGCCAGCAGATGGTCTATAATTGTATGGACATACCTGCGTGTGTTTTTTTTTGTTTGTTTTTTTTGTATAATTACAATACATATGTACGATGGATACTTGCTATGGCTATGACCAATATACATCCCTGCAAGATCTGGCGTGTATTATAGAATTTCTGCAATAGTAAAGTTACCACTGTGAGGCTTCCTGTTCTTTGTCAGACCTGCATACATTAACATTTTGAAACCTGTCTCATTCTCCGTCTGATTTACTGTTATGACTTTTCGAGGGCATGCACACACTTACCACACTTCGGAAGAAGAGCTTCTAATTGGCTGGCCTGTACACCGATTGTGGTGATCTGTTAAGTTCTGTAGCTTCAAACAAACATATTTTGTCAAATTTTTTTTTAACGACTGCGTGAAGCGTTTGGCTAAGTGACTGCTATAGCTCTATAGGAATCATGTACTTTATTTCAGTATGCTTTTTTGGCAAGCATCCTCTTTGCTCTGCTATGCAAAAGTTCAAACGGTCACTCAACCCTTGCGTGCCCGCTGACTGGCAATGCAAATTGACCCGTGGGCTTCTCGTACCTGCTCTATGGATACAGGCTTATCTGAGCTCTGAGAAAGCAAGAGAATGAGAAGACGTTCCAGCTTTGAACCCAATGTTCTTGAAATGCTGCTGCCCTCGGATCTCACAGGCACTGACCCCAAATCTGACATGTTCTGAATGAGTCTAACTTTAACAGTCATTCTGCCTCGTGAGCTTAACCTTCACCTTCTCTTTCTTCTTTTCATTTCATGCATTTTTCTGCTCATGTTTTTGTTTACGCGTGATTGTTTGTGTCAGGAATGTGTGACAGCGTTTGCTCTAGGCTGGCCTGTGTGGAATGGCGTAAGAGCATGCGGTGTACCTGCCATATTGTGTTTGTGTTAGTCCGTGTCAGTTAGCTGGAGATGGCTGACTGTGTTGAACAGATGGTACTGTGCACATGGGCACTTTATTTCCGATATCCAGCAGGCACTCTGTGGCAAGTTGGCATGGAAACTTCGTTGCAGTCAATGCCTGTAACTGATATGTCTCAACAGGATCTGTCAGAACAGGTGTACTGGCCTTGTAACAAGATTTCCCCTGGATTATGTACACAAGGTTTAAAAATTAAGATATGATTAAAATTGTATTTTTTATTTTCTGCAGTGAGACTGAATTGTGCAGAATATAATGCGCAGTACAGTACCATTCAAAAGTCTGGACACACCTACTCATTCATAGGTTTTTCTTTACTTTGACTATTTTCTACATCGTAGAGCAACAGTGAAGACATCAAAACTATGAAATAACACACACAGAATTACGTGGTAAACAAAACATTGTTGAAGAAAACAAAATATGTTTTATATATTTTGTATCCACCTTTTACCTTGATGAATTCAGTTAACATGTGAGCCTCGTCAAAAGTTGATTAGTGGAATTTCTTGCCTTCTTAATGTTGTTTTAGATCATAAGTTGTGTCGAGGCATTGTTGGTATACAGTACCTAACCCTATTTGACAACTGTAGTAATCCATATTATTTCAAGATCTTCTCAACTAAATAAAGAGAAACGACAGTCCATCATTACTTTAAGGCATGAAGTGTTATTTAAGTAAGAAAAATAAAGAAAAAACATTGAATTAGAAGCTGTGTCCAAATTTTTGCCTGCTACTGTATGTAAGGTGTTCTGTTAGATAAAATGGCACTGAAAACACTGATCATTCTGTGGGGAGAGAATCAAAAATGTGAGACAGATCGCATTACCTGTTCTGTGGTAGTCACTTCAGGACAGCAGTAGTTCATCCTGAACAATCCTGCCAGTTCATGACCAAGTCACAGAGCAATGATCCAAAAAGGTAGCACATTGTTGATCCCAGGCAGGCTGAGGGAATCTAGACATTTCTGGTGCTGAACGTCTCTAACATTTCATTACATTATTTAACAGACACTCAAAATGACTTGCGCACTCACTTTTAAAAGGAAGAATAATAAAACAGTAACAGCTGCTTTTGTAACCGTGTTTGCTACCAGGTCTGTCTAATCATGAGAGAACCGATGAATTGTATTTTGAGCTTGGGTACATATCTTATACTTATTAATACTATTAGATATAAATACTATTTAAACAGGAAATATAATATGTGGATCAGTTGAAGAATTATACGAATAATAAAATCTATCGATCTATCTGTCTGTCTGTCTGTCTGTCTGTCTAAATACACAACTCACCTAATTAATTGCCAGCATAGACATGGCAGAAATTAGTTGCTGCCGTAAAGTGTTTAAACTCTTTGCCAATCTGTCATCGAATTCTGGTTTCTCATGACAGATCTGTTTTGTCATTTATGATCTGTGTATTAACTTGATGAGGGTATGTTTAGCCTCTCACCTAATTTGTTGCTAATATGATTGTGGATATTGAACTCTTGGCTATCGTGATAAAAAGTTTGCACTTGAATCCAAGTCTCTAAAGCTGTGATATTACCACTATAATATCCAGATTGTTGCAAGTTGTATCGGCTAGCTTGGTAAACTTTAACCATATATAATTATGAAAATAACATTGTATTGAGTCACTGGTACCTAAAAGAAATGAGAGAAGCATATTTGATGCTAATCATCACAAAAAGATCTGTTCAGACCTCTACTATGAACAGGGTATGTCAGATTTTAGTGCAGCCCATGTGTCACTAAAGTGGCCCTCGTAGCTGTGAAGCGTAAATGTCGGGCTACGTTCAGCCCCACTGACCGTGAAGCATTACCGTTTCCCAGAACAGAGAGAGAGGGCAGAGGGCCATTGACATGAGGGATAGATGAGGAGACCAGGAAGTGAGAGAAGACTCTTTGTGATCAGACAGAGAGCGTAAATGGGGAGGGGGTGTTTGTCTGATACAGTGTCCTGTAAGCTAGCTGATTAGATCATGTGCTAACTTAATGGTAATGATTAGCCTTGCTCCCTTAACACGAGAGAAGCAGGTCACTGCACTTCTCGGCTGCTCTACTCTTTCTAGTAAAAGGAAAGAGAACTTGGCATTGACATAACTCATGTTTGACTAAAAGTCATAGCTAATTAAAGGATAACTTTCTAAGAAATGCCTCAAGTTAAAGTGACCCATGAGAAAACCTCTCAACCAGATTTGATAATGCGTCAGATTATATATATTGGTATTCCAGTTATTTGGATTATATTGTAGTTATTATGTAATTGTTGGCGTGTGCTATCATACAAATTCTTTAACTAGCAAACCCGTTCTACCATCTTCTTTCTTCCAAACTGTGATGTAGTAGTAATAAAACATCTAATAATGAAGAGGAAAAATGTATAATGATGTATAATATTTTTTGTAACATACCTCTGAAAACCTCATCTCTTTATTCTTGTCTGCATCCGGATGAATGCCGATGCTAGGTCTTTCATTATTTTTCTCATACTACTGTGACTTGATATAGATGTCGCCTGGACCGATTAGGCCAGCATCAGTCAAGTTCAGACCAAATAATTTCAGTTTTATAAGATACAAAGATTGAAAATAAAGGGGCTTGTTCAAGCCTTACAGTTTACAATAGTAACTAAATCAGCTTCACTGGGGAGAACACTATAAGCTGGCAGCTAAATAATTAAGCTGAATGAATTGCTGATAAAAGCAATGTGCATGTTTGCATGAAGTTGTTGATGACTGCTGACTGTGATGCACTGAAATTAGAGTGTAGTTCACTGTTATGTGCCTTATTATGACTTGCAGTCCACCATGTGCATTCTTTCAGCTTTGTTACTATAAACCAGTATACATATTGCACACTAATAATCATTCTTTTCTTTTCTAAACTGAAATATGTTTCTCTTTTGCACATATCTCCAATATAAATAAAGTTATATCATTTTAAATTGAAAAAGGAGTAAATCACATTAAAGATTCTATTCCAATTACTCCAACCTAGTGACTGTCTAAAACCAGTGTCCTGTTCCTTGAGCAGTTCTTCTGGGTTGGTCTTCTGGGCTACGTTTCCCATCAGCCCTGATCACTAGCACCTGTTTTGAGTTGTGTTTAATAATGACCACCACTTCAGTTCTGGTTTTTGTGCATTTCTCTTGTCAAGCTTTTGTTTTTGTTGTTATTCCATAATTTGTCTTGCTGTCGTTCATGCCTTTTGTTCTCTAAGGGAAGGTTTGTTTGTGTTTGTCTGAATAACCCATAATTCTGCATTTGCATTCACCTCTACTCACCTAACATAACACACAACCAACCAACAGCTGTGTCATTTTAATATACAGGAAGAAATTTTATATTACATCTTATACCACTTTTCAGACAAAAGTAAATGTAATAAATGAATAAATAAATAAAACAAGATGATTGAATAAAGGCTGTCCGGTTTTGCCCGCAAAAACAAAAGCACATGCAACAGGGTCACCAGAAAAACAGATTCTCCTCAGAGTGTGACGCTTAGAAAAACTTGCCAGCCAATTCTCTTAGAAAACTGCATAAACTGTGTACCTGAGTCTCCTGATGCATATTTTTTAAAAAGCAATGCATTGTCGCACCAAATATTGACTTCTTAACAAGCTAGCACGCAAGGTTGTACACACATTCAGGCAGACTGACTGTTTTTATTACCATGTGTGTTAAACTGGTTCCTTACCTGATGTAAGACAGCCAAGGCAAGATTTAAACATAAATAAAAACATTTCCATGAATTTTGCAGGAATATATTTATGATTCCATGGTTCCTATGGTGGCAAAGGCAGAAAAAAAAACGTTTTTGGCCAAAACAAGAATTTTGTTTTATTCTTGGCTGTTTTCCAAAATTCATCCGCAGTAGCCTCAGCCACAGCCGACCGGTTTATTCAGACCTCCACACATATTTGACAGCTGATAAATCTCCATGATCAAAAGCAATGTCCTGTGAAGGGACATTATGTTTTCGTAAGCTTAGAATGAGCCCTTTATATCTACATAGGGAGGGGGTCCTCTTGCACGGAGCTGCCATGTTGTGCCGCTACAGTATCCCAGAACTGACCAACCGTTAGAGAGCGCCTTCCACGTCTGGAATCTGGAAGGAAGCACAGGAAGGATGACGAAGAAGAAAAAAGGGAAAAAAGGAAAAAACAAGTTCGAGAACCACATTTTGAAAAATGGAGGATCGTACTTATTATTTAGCATGAAAAAAGCAAAGGAGGGTGAATGAAAGTATTAGAAAGTACACTACTGGCACCTGATGGCCACCGTATATTCTAATGCACACTTAAGAAGGGAGGGGTCAGGGTTGGTTGGTTGGGTCTTAGTTATAGTCATAGCTAACCTTTAAACATAGCATTACTGTCAGTGGTGAGAGGTAATGTAAAGTAATTTTACTAAAATGATTGTTTCAATTATTATTATTTTAGATGAGGAAAAAGTCTGTCTTAAGTTAAAAAGGATTTATGGCAGCTGCAGGAAAGCAAACATAGATAACACTAGATGACTGTAGAAGAGAAGGAAGCCAATACTTAATCTGAGCAGCTCATATAATACCTGGCCTTTGACCCTGATGACAATTGTACTGCACTTTTGTCCCGTCAGTACTTGTCAAAATGGAGACATGTTCAGACAGGTTGTTGAAGCCTAGTGGACTTTTGCTGGAGAATTGAATTTGATGGGTAGGAGTTTTTATTACTGAAATAATCGGAATGAAATATTGATTTTCTTGTACAAAATATAAACCTAGATACACTGTCAGTGTAATCAGTAGTATGTTTAAGTATTAGTGTTATGTTTTGATGAGTACAAAGTTGTGAGAATGTCGAGAGTTTGAATTCTAAGTTGGTATTGAGAACAGCCGTGTTCATTTTTATCTGTTTGTGTGTATTCATGTGTTACTTCCAGCTTGCTTCCTTATTACTGTTTCGTGACTAGTCTGTCCTCACAAAATTGCACCAAAATGTGGCATCGAGGTTAGTCTACGGTCTCTGCGTGTACACACAAACTAATCTATACTTACTAGGATATTTAGAAAGTCATTAATCTGTTTAAATTCCGAGTAAAAGAAACCACTACACACGTCCTTGTTACACAAAAATGCTTTAAATAAGTACTTGAATACTGGATGTGCAATCAATAAAAATCTATTTCAAAGAAAACCTAAAATTGGCTCGATTCATTGCCTTGAAACTTTGATTAATAGCTTTTATTTTGTATCCTGGTTGCCTTGGCTCATAGTACTTTTTGTTATTTCAGTTGTTTAAATTGTAGTAATGTTTTACCACCGTGTTAGTTTACAGTCCTGTGTGTGGTTAGTGGGCCGCAAATAATTTATATCTCTATCTATATTTTCCACACCAGAACAACGCAAGAAATACTCCAACTCAAACTTCATCATGCAAGAAACTTCCCAGTACCACGTCCAGGTAAGACAGCATTATTTCAGTTCTACCTCCTTCTTCCAGTAAGTATTGCTTTTGTTTCTTACTAAACTGAGAGTGGAGGTGAAATGCTCACTGTCCTTTCAGTAGCTCTGTAACTGTGGTTAATGTTTAAACACGGGGCCATTTTTTTGCATCATATTGCAATAAAACACTTGTAGCAACTGGCTTGCTAGAAGAATTGTCAATCACGGAATCACTCTATGGGTTTCATAAAGACTCGCAGACGTTTGTAATAACTGGGTCGGGTTATTGATTCTTTCTTTCTCCAACACTATCACATATTGTACATGTGCACTTAGTTAAACAAGCATGCAGAAACTGGTAATCTCACAATGCAGGGTTTCCATGCTTACACTTCCATTTTACTCTCAGATCATGAGTTCTGTTTCTATGCAACTAGAGAGAACTGCGCAATAACCTTATTAGTCACATTACATGTGGTTTGATGAATTCTGCTTATTCTTGCCCTCTGAACTAATGATCATTAGACACTGATTGTAGATGTGGTTTCGGTCAGTAGGTAGCAGAACTTTAAAAGCAGTGAGGTTGTGCAGTTACAACGGACCTTTTAATCGAGAATTTTAGATGAAGAACTACTTTGAATGTTAGTCACATGTCTGGCACTTTTTAGCTTGTCACTATTTGTATTATTTGGCACATTAGGCTTAAAATGAGTTTTGGTTGTCTCCAGCCTTAGTGCAGGCACTGTTAAGATAATGTGTTTCTTAAATTAGATATTTTAAGCATTTTTTGTTGATAATGTATGGTGTTGTAAATGAACATTGTTCCATTAGAGTTAACCTTAGGTATTGGTTATATACAGCTGTGTTCCTGCTCTCTCTCTCTCTCTCTCTCTCTCTCTCTCTCTCTCTCTCTCTCTCTCTCTCTCTCTCTCTCTCTCTCTCT
>JAQQZR010000012.1:18116681-18143142 GCA_030068235.1 Notoglanidium macrostoma | reverse complement strand
TTTTTTTTTTTTTATTTATATCTGTGTTGGTTCTCTCTCTCTCTCTCTCTCTCTCTCTCTCTCTCTCTCTCTCTCTCTCTCTCTCGCTCTCGCTCTCTCGCTCTCTCTCTCACACACAAGGTGTGTCCATTGCCATGACACCAGGCATAAATATATATATATTCCTTATGACAATGAGGAGGTTAAAATTTAAAGCACATTTGTGAACAGGATTAGTAGGAACAATTAGGAAAGGTTGAGACTTTATTTGCATGGTTATTGTTATACTGTTTCCCCCCCACTGTATTTTCTTCCAAATGTAACATGGATTTATATTTTTCATTTTGTTTTATTTATAAGTTCAAGGCCAGTTTGAGAATAAGCTTACTGTTCAACATGTCCCATGTACACTTGCAGCTTGTATAAGTTCATGAAGCCATGCTTGCCTAAGAGGAACCTTTTAAGAGTGTGATAACATTGTACATTGTGTGCTTTTTAGCATCTGTCCACATTTGTAATGGACAAGGCTGAGTCAATAGCCACGGTAGATGATGCAGTAAAGAAACTCATCCTTCTGGAGTCTAAAGGTAAAATTTGGACCCAAGAGATGCTGTTGCAAGTCAGTGACGAAGCCATCAAGCTCCTAGACTGCGACACGATGGTGAGCTTATTTAGGGTTTTTTGTTTGTTGTGTGTGTGTGTGCATGCGTGTGTGAGAGAGAGAGAGTAAGAAGGCGGCTACTTCAGAGGGTCAAATCTCAATCTGACTTTAGCTCTGATGCAGTACTGTTTCTTTGCCCAAATGTCTAACATGCTTTCTCGTGGCTGATTTCTATTGGTGCCTTTCTTCCTTAAAGCATTGTTTTTATCATTTAAATTAAAAGCCATATTTCATTCATTATCTATGCTTTTAAGTGCAGATTGAGAAACGAGGTGTTTATTGTGGCCTTGCACTTTGACTGTGTTATTTCAAAGCTCAGACCGCACTGCCCTTTGACCCTCATAGACCTTCATAGCCCTTAACCCTGTCAGTAACTGCTTAGATAACAGTTTTTATTTATTCAAATATAGTTTACTTTAAATCCTAGCTTTAGAAGTCATAGTATAGTGAAATGGTATAGAGGCTTGTACTAGTATTGAACAAGCAGTACACTTAATGCTTATGCAGCATGAAATTACAAACTATATTTTTACTATACTTTTTACTACTTTTTAGTGTAGTTTAATTGGCAGTGATTATTATAGTCAGTTGTACTTTTTAAAATGGTTTTGAATTGACTTGGCTATGAAATGAAAACTATTTAAAAAAATTTTTTTAACTATATGTATTCTATATGGCCAAAAGTTTGTGGACACCTGACCATTAGACCCATAATGTGCTTTTGAACATCTCACTCCAGATTTAGTCCCGTTTTGCTGTTATAATAAGCTCCACTCTTCTGTGAAGGTTTTCCACTAGATTTTGGAGCGTGGCTGTGGGGATTTGTGTTCATTCAGCCACAAAGGCTTTAGTGAGATTAGGCACTGATGTCAGCTGAGGAGGCCTGCGGTGCAGTTGGCATTCCAGTTCATCCCAAAAGTGGTAAACCATGACTTAATGGCCCTCGTCTGTGCACAGGAGCATTGTAATGCTGGAACATTTCTGAGCTCGACCCCTTAGTTCCAATGAAGGGAAATGACATCCTATACAATTGTATGATCCCAATTTTGTGGCAATGGTTTGGGGAAAGAGTACATAGGTGTGATGGCCAGGGGTCCATAAACTTTTGGCCATATAGTATATAATAGTCTAATTAAAGACAAAACTGCGGTTAGATATGCTATATACAAAGGTTATTAATTTCATTAGGCTCTTGCACTTAAATTATATAATTTTTCTCTTGCTTTGAGATCTTTTTCTCTGTACCTCTCTCTTTTCTGTCACATGTCCCATCATTCCTCTGTCTCTTTTCAACAGGAGGAGCTGGAGAACTTCCCTCTCTCTACAGTCCATCACAGTCAGACAGTGCTGAATAAGACACGGTATCCATCTGTCCTGCTGTTGGTCTGCCAGGACAGCGAGCAGCATCGGCCAGACATTCACTTCTTCTGTTGTGATGAGGTGGAGGTGAGGCACTCAAATGCTCATAGGCTTGCATGTAGAATGAAGGCGCCTTAGCGCTAGCTTGTCTTTACTTTTGTGATATTCATAAATTGCACTGTTTCATTATGAAGTGTGAGTTGAAAACAATGAGCTCAGCGTTGCTTGTGTGTGTGTGAGGTTTTTTTAATGAGACCTGGTTTGATGGAGTCTTATTATTACCTCTTTGTACTAATAGACATTTTAGACAGTATCATCATATCAGAATCAGAGAGCAGTATTCTACTGAAGGTGTATTTACGTTCTATAACACAGTGCAATTAATAATCTTATTAATCACTTCAGGCGGAAATCGTGCACGCCGACATCGATAGTGCTTTGGGAGACAATAAAAACGGCAAGAAGATGAGACCTCAGACACTAAAGTAAGTTCAGCCTATAACTGGCACATACAAACTGGTGTATGGTTGCATACAGTAAGTAAATTGACTGGAACAAAATACGAACTAAAGGTACTTCTAGTTCATTTTACACCAATTAAGACAAGACTGAAACAAAGTGACTGTATCATTGTTTCAACAAGCATGAATGCTATTATTAAGTCTAACATGAAAAAACACCTTTTTTAATATTTCGACAACTTTACCAGTTTAGAAATTAAACAGAAGGCAGAATGCAGTAAGCCAAACGATTGTGTGCTGTATATGTTCTTCTGTGTCTGTGACATGGTGAGTGTAATTAATGAACAGTGCTGTTAACTCTACTCTCAAGTACCATTAGTTCCTTTTGGTGTGTGTCTTGAGTTACCAAAAACCATACCAATGAAACTAGATCACTACAGATCAATCTACTCATAAATTGAATTTGAAAACGTGAGCGCTCCAGTGTTATCCATGCGTATATCATAAGCATCCTGCTGATACTAAACACACTCACAGAGTTTCCTGTTGCAGGGTGAACCAGGAAAAAATGAAGCGGCATCGGGAAACAATCATCCCACCCTCAGAGTCAAAAGATTTATCTCCTGGGATGAAAGGGCGCGTGGACGTTCAAAGTAAGCCATATGCATATATGGGACACATGCAGTGCTACCTTATATCCATTGCATAATTTTATTAATTTACACTTGTCCACTGGTGTGTGTGTGTGTGTGTGTGTGTGTCAGATATACAAAGAAGAAGTTCAGTACAGCAGGACGCAGAATCCCATGAGAAATTAGCCCAGCGCATTGAGAAGGAAGTTGTGAGTGCCCCGATCACTGAGTAACATCAGAAGCAACACACACACCCACACACCCACCCACACTCACACACACACACACACATTTACGAAGGGCTGAAAACCACTCAAGCATTGAGCGCATCAGGTGAATGGTAACCACAAACCAGGTTTAGTGATGTAATTGCTGTTATCTCTAACTGTATGGGTGTGTTTGTTGTTTAGCAAATCCTGAACTGTGCTCTGGATGACATTGAGATCTTTGTTGCACGGCTGCAAAAAGCCGCAGAAGCCTTTGCCCAGCTTAACCAGCGCAACAAGGGCAGAAAAAATAAGAAAAGAGGACCAGCAGGTATTTACTGTTCCCTGACCCCCACCCCACCCCCATTCAGTCCTCCTTGTTACTCCTTGTTCTTTTTTTTTTTTACATGTTAAAAATTGTTTACCTTTGTTGGCCATTAATATTAATCATTACTCTGCTGCTTTATGGTTTTTGTCCAGAGGGGATGTTAACACTAAGAGCTAAACCTCCATCTGAGGCAGAGTTCATTGACAGTCTCCAGAAACTAAAGCTCTCCTTCAATCTGCTGGTGAGTTTCATTATACAGCCTGCTTTTATCTGTCACACCCTCAGACACAAACACGCGCACAAGCCCTTTCCAAGTCCGAGGCAGTGTCTGGACTTGCTGCAGGTGACATTTTTTTTTTTTAAATAATCATACAATGGCCAATGTCTTTAAACCACTGGAACATTATCAGACTGAACTAATACAATTTATCCCTGTACTGAGTCTGCATCAAAACATTATAAACCTCCTATTTCATTATATATTAATTTCATAATATATATAATGGTCCCAAATCATTAATATGTCAATATACTGGGCATCACTGGACAATATGAGTCCTGTACTCAATATTTTGTCCACAAAACTATCCTTATTTAAAGACTCAGAATGGAGTTAATACAATTAAGGCATGAACAGATAAAAATATAAAGGCATGGCAATAGTCATGTGTTTGTTCACTTTTGCCCCATCTACAGGCCAAACTGAAGAAGCACATCCAGAATCCTAATGCTGCAGAGCTCATTCACTTCCTGTTCGGACCCCTTGAAATGGTAAGGATTGCAAACAAGTGCACTCACTCACACCTACATAGACAACAGCTCATAACTGTGTTGCTGCAGGTCTTGCAGAACTGTGGTAGTCCTGACCTGGCTCGCACAGTCGTCTCTCCTCACCTGTCTCGTGATGCGGTAGATTTTCTGAGAGGACACCTGACTCCTAAGGAGATGACCCTTTTTGAACTGCTGGGGGATGGCTGGACAAGACCCAGGTAATACTGGTACTGTTCGCTATATAGAATGGATGTGTTTGGCCTTCTTGGGGTTTGTTAAAGTTAGCGCACTCCATTGCAGGCTGGGCAGATTGTACTGCAACACATGATTTTGGTGATTTTCCTGGTGTAGTGTTGGTAATAAAGCAGGAAATGAGCTGCATCAGGTACGTTTTAGGAGGGAGGTTAGTGAGGATCAGTAACAGTGGCCCTCTAAACATTATCAAATTCTTTTTCTTGTTCATACAAAGTTTTTCATCAAAAATAAATACACCGTCAGTAAGCTAATGTCAGTCTTATTTCATTTAGGCTTTGAGAGTGTGTACATTATATTTACAATGAACATGTTACACTCCTACTCGCCTATAACCAGGCCCTTCACAATTATAATGTTGCCTCATGGTAGTGTTAGAACCGGCCATGACTTTATGCAGTGGACACTGTAGTGAAATATCTGTGCTTTATGAGTTTTTAATATTTAGAGAACTGTGGAAAAGTCTTTGGAACATGTAAAGAAATTGTGTAAAGCAAACATTTTTATGATGCATTTAAACCAATGAAATCAAATATTTACATATTTAAGTTATATATGTTTATATGTTACTTAAGTGTCACATTAGTGTTTTATAAAATGTCTTTATATGCTACATTAACAACATTTTAACATTTCTCTATACAAATTAATTGATTAATTATTTAGTTAGATAATTAGTTAGTGTTTTAGTTATGTGGTTTGTTTTAAATTTTTTGTGAAATAAATGTTTGGAAACCTAACAAGTTGCCCTTTTTTATTGACACGGTAATGCAAAAGACATTCTCACAATACCATATATGCATGGATATTATCTTTACAAGTACATTGCATAAGGCAGTTTATAAGGCAATAATATTTTTTAACAGAATAATCATATAAGGCATTTTAGCGCAACCTTTTTAGACTGTATGATATTGTAGAACTCTTCATAACTTGCCTTTTTTAAATTCCTGACTGGCACTTCTGGGAAAACCTGACCTGAATCAGCTGTTCTCAGTCTCACTGGCATTTATTTTCAGCCACTGTGCTGTAATTTTTAGCACATTGTAATATCTTCTTGCTCAATAAGTTATTCCTCTTCTTCTCTTGTGTCGCTCACAGAGCTGATTGGCCCAGAGACCAGTGTGCTCCTCTCTACATCCCTCGTTTCCGTAATGGCTGGGAGCCTCCAGTGGAATTGTTTCGCATGTCACCGTGGGAAACCGAGTGCTCTGATGTGTCCTCCATGTCATCCGAAGAGGTGAGAGAGGGATTACAAAGAGCAGTCTTACTTTTTGCTTTAATCCATTTTATAATATTGAAATCAGTCTGAAATATTAATCATTAGAAATATCTACAGTACTACTATGTGTCTCTTGAAACAGCCTATGATATGCAGTGTCACGTAGCCAATCTCATAATTTTGTGAGCAAATTTCCTCTTTTCTCCCTCTATTTCAGTTTTTTGGCTCACAGTCCTCACTGTCATCAAATGGGTGAGCTATGCCTTTTTAAAATATTATATTTAAACTTATTTTATACATACATGTCATGTTATGGTGACACAGTGGGTAGCACTGCTGTCTCACAGCTGCAGGGTCCATAATTAAAGGTGAAGTCATCGATTCTAACCCAGGACACTTTTTTTTAATTCAGCGAATATGCCCTGAGGGTGCGCTAGCTGTCCGTTCTTTGTTCATGCTGAAAAAAAAAATCTGGTACTCGTACACAGCCCTGGCTGTGAAACAATGAAAGTGGCCACACAACACTATTCCAGCCAATCAACAACAGGGGGCGTATTCCAGCCAATCGCATCATGGGGAAGTGGAAGGGGGAGATGGGGGTGTCGTCGTTAGTGTTGTTGCCTTGGCAATGCAAATCCATGAATTGGGGCGGTGGAGCTTCTGAAGGAGCACTAAGGGGAGGTGTGTATTTGTTTGGCTGTTTAGTTCATAAACAACATTTCTCCAGAATTGATGACTGCACTTTTTAATCCCGAGCTCAGGTTAATACTCTGTGTTGTTTCACATGTTGAGCTCAGAAATGTTGGGTTTCCTACGTGTCCTCCGGTTTCTTTCCACCTCCCAAAAACATGTAGGTAGGGGGACTGGCTAAGCTAAATTGGTAGGGGAGGAAACCAGATAACCAGTAAAAAACCCAAGTGGACATGGGAAGAGCATGTGAAACTCACACAGACAGTAATTCCAGCTCAGGTTCAAACCCTTTATTTTATTTTTTATTAGTTTGTTTTGTTTCATTTAATTTCGTACACCATAGTTACATTAAGCTAAACCTAAAATATTCCACATATTAAACATTCTTTTTAAACGCCTCTGGGTTAATGCTGTCACTTGATAAATCATTTAGGTATTTGGAAAAACCATTATATTACAGTAGCAAGCATCTCAAAATCATGTAAATGTGAGACCGGTTTGTAATTTCTCATAGTGGTTGACTTAAAAATTTGCATTTAAACCATCCATGCTCTGTAGGTCCTACACAGCAACTTCGTCTGCCCGGAAATATGTCAAGGTCCTTTACAGCTTCGTGGCTCATAATGTCAACGAGCTCTCCGTTCTTCAGGACGAGATTTTAGAGGTGAAAATGCAAAACGATCTGATCATGCCTGAGTTAGATGTGAGCTGTGCTGGAAATTTACTGATCACAATCTTTTTTGTTAAGGTACTTGAAAGTGACAATCAGTGGTGGAAGTTGAGGAACAGGAGTGGACAAGTGGGGTTAGTGCCCTCCAACACCTTAGCTCTCATTACACTAGAGGATCTTCACAGTATGGACCCAATGTACAGTCAGGTAACACATTCCCAACTCTCACATCAATTTCTTGTACAAGTACTTACTCTGTGCTGGAAATCCTTTACAAATCTCACATCCTCTGGCTGTTTGTGTAGTCTCTATCTAGTCCTCTGGGGAGAGGAAACAGTTTTGAAAAACCAAGAACACCACGGGATAAAGATTGTGAGTTTACCTAAGATACATTAATCATGTAATTCCTTCTTTCAGTGTTTAAACAGCCACTTTCAGACAGTTATTTACTACTTCGTCGACTGGAATTAGCTGAAAATGTTGCAATTGCAAATGACTAAGAAGTGTGGTGAATGTATAGAACATTAACACTGGTTCAAGCCAATTTCGTTTTTATTCACTAACTGTTATATGACTCACTAATTTTCTCTCTTAGACCGCATTCAACAGATGGATGAAGTGAATGATGAACTGCTGAAAAAGATCACCTCCAGTAAGACCCACCCGCCAGCACGCAACTTCAAAGTGGAGCGCCACGCTAGTCCTGCCATTCCCCTCGCGTTCAATTCATCCCCTGCTGAAGTCGCCGCCTGGCTCCACTCCAAGGAATTTTCCAAGCCGTGAGTCTGTTTGCTTCCGCATCTTAGTTTATATAGTGTGTGCGAGTAAGTTACATGGAGTTGTTTTTTGATGTGATGACTGTGCTAGGGAGTGCTTGTTTGCATAAGTCTGTGTGTGTGTGTGTGTGTGTGTGTGTGTGTGTGTGTTGTGTGTGTAAAAATCACTTTCCGTCTTTCCCAGGACGGTGGAATGTTTGGGAATTCTGAGTGGTTCTCAGTTGTTTTCCCTGAATAAGGAAGAACTGAAGGCAGTATGTGGATATGAAGGCTCACGTGTCTACAGCCAGATCACTGTGCAAAAGTCCCTGCTAGAGGTCAGTTATCATTCACACTTTGCTTAGCGGCAAACAACCAGCCACTTATAAGCCAAAGCAAGTGCCTGATAACTTACAATGTGTATGTGTACAATCTCAGTTTGCAGTATAATCTCTGTTTATTTTGCTGACTTATTGTTGCTGTATATTGCCCCCTACTGGACAGTCATTGTATAAACAGAGTTTTATTTATCATTCATTCATTCATTCACTCATTTATTCATGTGTTTATTAACTGAGTAAACTGTCATTAAATGTTTCAGTTTTTCATAAATCTAGCTTCTCTTGCTCAGCCCTCAGCTTTAGCCATCATATGCCAAATAGTATCAGATTAGCACAGTAGGATAATAAAACAGCCTCTATCAATGCCACATACGTCAGTACTTGTCTTCTATCTGTCCATCAGAAGAGCCAAGGAGACTCGGAGCTGCAGGAGATCATGAGAAAACAGAAGGAGAAAATCGCCTCTGCCTCCAAATGATTGCGCTCGTTTCAAAATACGAATCAAAGAATCAGCAATGCATTCTGGCTTCTGTAACATTATACAACTCATCATAACACTAAAAGGAGAACATGGGTGAATTTCATAAATGCTTTTAACAAAGTGCACAAGCCTGCTGTATCTTTATTGTATCTCTTGTCATGCATTCATAAGCAATATGACCATATGCTTGTATACATTTAATTTGTCTATTTATTTTGTTTTTAGAGAGGCCCTTGTTTTAATTACTTCATAACACTCTCTTAATGCTTTGGATATTATGGGGAAAAAATTGAGCTTTGCTTCTGTATAAAATGTGTGTATGAGAGCATTCAGAAACGGAATTTGTCGATACTGGTGTCCATGATTGATTTTCTAGTGTTTTAAATGAACATGCTTCAGTCTGTATTTCATGTTCCTTTCTTTTCATTTAAATGCCATTTTAAATCTGGATATTTGTTTTACAAAGGCTACGTATTTGTAAATGTACAGTAAATAATCCTGTCTACAGATGCAATGTTCAAATGCTGATTTTTTTCATGAAGGAATGATGCAGGGGTAGCATTGCCGCCTCACTGCTCCAGGGTCCCAGTTTTGGTCCTGGTCTCTGGTTACTGTCTGGGCAGCATTTCAGATGTTCTTTCCATGTCCATGTGGGTTTACTCCACGTTTTTTGGTTTCTCCCACCTCCCAAAAACATGCCATTAGGTTTATTTATGCTAAATTGCCCCTAGGTGTGAATGCGTGTGCAAATGTGTGTGCATGGTGTCCTATCCAGGGTATATTCCCTCCTTGTTCCCAGTGGTCCCAGGACGGGCTCCAGATCCACTCTGACCATGATAACCATGATGCCACAGAGGTTACCGAAGATGGATGAATGAATGTGCAATGATGCAGGAACATAATAAATTCAGCTGGCAAATTAATTATGTAATATAGTTGTTTGTTTTATAGTTTCATTAATGTTTTTTTTTTATAATTGTAAGAGTTGTTGTGGTGACAGGCTGGGGTCACAGGCAAATATTAGTGTTATAATGATGTTTTTGTGGTCATTATATTATTCCATTGTCTTTCTACTTAAATTTCTGTCAGCTTAAATTAAAGTTAGGAAGAATTAGAAAAAAAGAATTATTTGCATTCTGTTGTGGTCAGTTTTGAGTTTGTTATTTCTGGTAATTGAAAAACAAATGAACCATTAATGCTAAACTTGAAGAAGCACATAAACAGCTTAAGATTTATTCAGTAATTCAGTGTATTAAATCAATATAATTACACGTGGTCATTTAAAATATTTTTTTATGTTTTTCTTATATAAGATTTAATAATCATTAAAACATTGTAATTATTTGTTTCTAATGTTACAAGCAGAATGGAAAGATAAAAGTAATCCTTGTACAGATGAGGTATGTTGTTTGAGTGAAACTACAATTAAATCATAAGAACACATCGTTTCCAGCATATAGAACAATTTATAATGAGAATATTAACTAAAGTGAATTAAAGGCAGGTTTACTATGGACACTATTGTCACAGAATTAACCTCAGTATCAGAATCATTTTTAATGACCACACAACAGAGGTCAATGGAATTTCCTTTCAGTACAGCATGGAGGGTGAGCTCAGTTCAATTCAACATTGTCAGTAGCATCAAACATAGGCAAACATCAACATCAAAATTCTTCAATGGTGATTCCACAGGTTTTAGACAGTCACTGAAGGACAAATGGACGACTCATTTGTGGAGGTAGGCATCTAGCCAGAGCTCACCAGACTTCCTCAAAGACCTGAAGTGGACATGAATAAAATCTTAGCACTCAGCATCAGAAGGGTCTGAAGTATGTGGCTGATTTCATGCAATGTGAAATGTGCAACTGATTTTGGCACTAGTTCTCGAGTTTCCTAAGGGGACTTTCACACATGCAATGTTTGGTCTAGGCAATGAGATTGTCTGAGCAAGGCTGTCTCCGTCTCATTCCAAGCAAACTGTAGAACAGAACATTAGCCTGTAGCATTAATATTAGCAAAGTAGAAGTGCAAAGCAGCTGGAAAGCAGCCAAGCTTAATTGACCTTAGAGCTATTTTTTTTTTTCATTTCCCTTTCAAGTAATATGCTACAGCATGAGCCTGAGTTTGCGGTGTTCCTGAGAAGCAGGGACCAGTCATTGTCACACTGCTGCTCAAACCTGGAATACTGCCAAGAGGATGACATCATGTGGGCATGGAGACCTCTAGCGCAGATTGTCCAGACTCTCATCCAGATGCAGGAGAAACAACATCTCTCAAAAAGTCTGCATCAACAGCAGGAAATGCTTCCTAAAAATATGAACATGCAAGCTGCCATACCAAGCTACCAGAGCCTTCTAACCTTTTCCTCCTCTCCTGCAAGCCTCTCCTAAAGCTCCTGCTCAGAGGTCAAGATGACACGATATACAAGGGTATCATGGCCAAGGAATGAGCTGGGGCTGTGCATTCAAGCCATCCTGACTGGAGAAGCCCAACTGGTGGTCCATAGTGTGCTGCCCAAGGGCGCGCTGGATTATTTATCTGTTCAGAGAGCCATGCTCAAGTATTAAGGCTGTTACAGGAGGGACATTTTTGCCATTTCCAAATTATGACACTATTCACTTATGCCCAGTGGCTCTTCAACTACATCAAGCACTGGCTGAGGTCTGTAGCTGGCCAGGAAGTCGGAGTAGATACTGTGGCTGGTGCCATGCAACTGGCTGAAACTCAGTTCTATAATACGTGCTGCGATCTAAGATAACACGCACTGGGAGATGGTCTTTGTGCAGCTTCTCAGGCCATGTATGGTAAGAATGGACAGGGGCAACACTGGGAGATTTACCATCTTAACCTATTCAAACAGTGATTAGACGTAGTGCCTATGGCTCTGGTGACATCAGTGGCAGTGAGAGATGAGTTGGGACCAGAGTGTTATTCAAGATGATTTAAAACAATAAGCACAAATGCCCTCTCTTGCACAATAAATGACAGTTTTTGCAGAATCAACTAGAAGTATCTAGTTGTGACACCCAGTACCACATGGGTCACTCGGGATTATTAGGAGGAGTGTGACCTAGAATAACCTTGGTAAAGGTTTGTTTACCTTTTTCCATTTCCATATTTCTGGCCAATGGATGAAAAAGATTGACAAGAATGTAAAGGTTTTTTTGTTGTTGTTCATTTAGGTATGTGCAATGTGAAAACCAAATAGCAAGTGCACCAAAAGTACACATTTTGCTATGACTTGACTTGAATGAATAGTTGTGTTAATTGTTGAATTAACAATTGAAAGAATGCATTTAAAAGAATGGGAAACTTACAGTGCATATTAAATGAGTGTAAAAATAAAAAATAAACCACAGTCATACCCAATAATGTCAGCCATGGCCTCCAACAGACCTTTGACCTGATACTGAACTCCATACTTCTCACAAAGCTCTCGAAGAAGAGGAGCCACATGAACATAGTTATGGCGAGGCATTGTTGGGAAGACACTGGGATGGGAAGGAGGGATTGAAGAGATTGTCATGGATCCACATACATAATTGGAGCTTGTTCCTGATAGTCAATTCATGCACCTGTGAGCATAACCCCAAAGGACAATGCTATTCCACTTACTGGTGCTCAATCTGGAAGTTGAGGTGGCCAGTGAACCAATCATTGAACAACGACTGCTCAACATTGCAAGTAGCTTTCAACTAAACAAAAAGCCACAAAAGCACATATTATTTCCTAAAAAAACATATAAAGAGTTAGTAATTTGCTGTTTTCACCACACCTCCCTGGTATACATAATAAAATAATGACTGTGCTTTGAAAATAAGTGAAGGCAATAATTAAAAAAGATCCTATAAGTTAATTAAAAAAATTCTGGAAGACCACCCAATATTTAAGTGGGCAAAAGTATAGAAACATATATTCTTAAAGTTAATGAAAATAAATAAGACTTAATATTTGGTTACATATCACTTGCTTGTAATAACTGCATGAAGCCAGTGACCCACTGACATCACCAAACTGTTGCATTCTTCTTTTGTGATGTGTTTCCAGGCTTATAACTGCAGGTTCTTTCAGTTGTTGTTTGTTTTCGGGGTTTCTCCCTTCAGTCTCCTCTGAAGGAGGTGAAATGCTCCTCAAATGGGTTAAGGTTTGATGATTGGCTTGGCCAGTCTAACACCTTACACTTTTTTCCTTTGTTGTGTTGGCAGTGTGTTTTGGGTCATTGTCTTACTATACTGCTACCATCATGCGTTACATCATCAATAAAGATTAGAGAGCCGTTCCAGAAGCAGCCATGGAAGCTTAAGCCATGACACTACCTCCACCGTGCTTGACCAATGAGCTTGTATGTTTTGGATTATGAGCAGAGCCTTTCTTTCCCCACACTTTGGCCTCTCCATCATTTTGATGCTGATGAGTAGTTTGCATCTTGTGGTACGACCCTATATTTCTACTCTTGAAGTTTTTTTTTTTAACAGTGTATTGTGATGTCTTCACCCCTGCGCTGTGGAGGTTGTTGGTGATGTCACTCTTGTTTTCGGGCTTCTTTTCACAGCTCTCACAAAATCATTTGTCACAATCTGTCATCAACTGCTGTTGTTTTCCTCGACTAACCTTTTTGAAAGTGATTTCTTTCTTTTTCAGGACATCCTAAATTGTTGTATTGGCTATGCCCAATGTTTTTTCACTGGGTTTGATAACTTTTCCTTCCTTTCTGAGCTTCAAAATGGCTTGCTTTTCTCCCATGCACAGCCCTCTGATCTTCATAATGTCTGCTGATTATTAATTGTTTCCACCTGCTGTGAGTTTAGTTGAAATCACAGCCATGTTATTTAAGTCCCTTTGCTTTGTTAGTCATTGTAAAGTGTTGATCTGTGTTCACAGTTAATACCAAGCCTTTGATTCATGCGCTAGTCTACCTGGTGTTTGAATTATTGTTTTGGACTTTGACTTTTGCCACAGCGCGAGTTCTACCCGTTTGCCAAGTATTTTGACCACTGCCTTTTTTTGACTCTGCTTTCTGCCTGGTTATTGGACTTTGCCTGTCTGCTGTCAATAAAAACTCCCTTTGCTTTTACATTGGTTGCCTGCCTGCTTACCTGACAATATGTTAATCATTTTCACAAACATATGGGACCATTCTTCTAGTTTCAGGTGCCACTGTCAAGTCAAGTCAAGTGTCTTTTATTGATACTAAAGACACTTTAGTATCTTTAGTATCACAGCCAGATCACAGATCTAGTATCACAGATACTAAAGTATCACTTTAGTATCACATTATTTGATCTGATACTAGATACAGAGCCAAAAATGTACCTGCATGCTGAGCCAGTCATCATGGTTTTCATAGTCAATGTCCATGGGAATGTGGTTCATCTGGGTCACCCACACATACCAGTGACTCTCTAGAAACCTGGAGATCACACAGAAAGTACAATATATTTTTTTGGCATGTGTACAATTGTGATGCACTTTATGCTAATATGCTGTCTAAAATACTGTAAGTGAAAGTCTAACAAACACTTTACCTTACAAAAGTCTGAAGAAGTACTGATCCCAGGAATCCATAATAGGGAACATAACATGAGAAGAAACGTGTATAGTAGGACAGGTACCATACAAAATCCTCAACAAAAAAAGAAAAGGATTATTATATATTAGCTCAATGGGCATTATAGTTTTAAAAATATAAGAAAAAACTTGTCATGGCAACTCACCACCCAATCCCGATTCAGGAACAGAGTTTGAAAAATGTGCACGCTAAAGAACACTGGTATGAGCATGGGAGGGCCAACTGGGTAAGAGAAGCGTAGGGTAGGATGGGGTGGGTTAGGGTAGGGTAGGGTGGGGTGGGTTAGGGTAGGGTGGGGTGGGGTGGGTTAGGGTAGGGTGGGGTGGGGTGGGTTAGGGTAGGGTAGGGTGGGGTGGAGAAGATATTTTAGATTCTAAACATAAATCTGATGAATGACTCTGAGCAATATATGCAATCATACTGGTCTAAAGAAAATAGCAATGAATGACATACTCAAAAAGAAGTATTGGTGCTGATGGTTATAGGGCAAGTGCTTCAGCTTTTTAATCCCATACTGTAACAAAAAAGGAAGAATTAAACAAAAGCAATACAGTTAAAAATCTATGTAGTATTTGTCAAGGTTAAGACATATCTGTCTGATGGAATGAATGAATGAATGAATGAATGTATGAATGAATAACTAAAATAAAATCAATTAGAGCATTTATAAAATTAAACAAAGATTCAGTGAGTTTACCTCTACAGGCTGGATGTTCCCCAGTACCAGTATTTCCAGTGTGTTGAGGTCAGGGTCCTTACTGAACACATTGGGCTTGGAATGGTGCTGAAAATGTTGATGGTTCCACCAGTGTGCAGAGGCCCCCTGTATGATGAAATTACATAAACAGTTCAATACACTGCAGGGAAAATTCATATATGCTTGCTGGTTTAGTCAAGTATTTAGTATGGCTGTAGATATACACTCACTGGACACCTTAATACTAAAACGTGTACATCTGTCATTCATGTACTTCTGATGCATTATCATTATCAGGAGGCAGAAGGCAATGCATAAAATAATACAGATACATGTCAAGAGCGTCAGTTAAAGTTTACCATAGTTATCACCATGGGGATCACAATGCGATTTCAGTGATTTAGATTATGGCATGTTTATTGTGTTAATTGGGTTTGTTGGTTCATTTCAGAAACTGTTGATCTCCTGGAGTTTTCACCCAGACAGTATCTAGAGTTTGCAAAAAATGATGTGAAAAACAATAAAAACATCCCATGAGCAGCAGTTCTGTGGGTGGAAATGCTTTGTTGATGAAAGGGGTCATTGAACGGCCATAATGGTTCAAGTTGACAAGAAAACTATGGTAACTCAAAAATAAAACAAACAAAAAAAACCCCACTATTTATATATGGTGGTGAACAGAAAAGCATCTCAGAATTCAGAACTGTGTCCACAATGTAGGCTGGTGTTGGCAGTGTAATAGTGTAGGCAATGTTTTTTTGGCATATAATGGCGCCTGTAATACCAGTTGAGCACTGATTGAATGCCACAGCCTGACTATTTTTCTTTATATGTCCAAAATTGACCCATCTTATAATTCCAGCATGAAAATGTGCCATGTAACAAAGCACAAGTTATCTCAAACTGGTTCCATGCATATGGCAATGAGGTCAGTGTACTTAAATGGCCGTCCCAGTCTCCAGATCTGAATCCAATAAAAACCCATTTAGGATGTGGTAAAATGGGAGATTTTCAGCATGACTAATCTGGAGCAATTACATGTTACAATCATGTTAACATGGACACAAATCTCAAAGGAATCCATGTCATGAATAATTGAGTCTATTCTGAGATCAAAGGGCTTCCTACTATCCAGTATTAGAATGGTGTTCTTAATAAAGTTGTCGTTGAGTATATATCTATCGTAAACAATAGTCCCTGGAGGATCTGGTACCTTTAGATGTCCAATGACAAATTTGTGTGCTAGGTGATCCAAGGTGGAATATTTGAAGACTGACAGGTGGCCAAGGTCATGTTGAAGCCAGCCAGCCTGTGCCTGCATGAGAAAGGAGAGAAAGAGCATATCAAACATGGTGTTAATTCCATCTTTAATGAAAAATTATATTTCATACATAGCTACACACTAAATGCAAAGAAAAATTGTTTATTTAAAATTAACATTTTATCCCAGCTGGCTCACTTTGTTACAGTCTTCATGTGGATAAATATAAACCAGGCAAATATAAGATAGCAACAAGATAGACAAGAAATAAAATGTCACACATAGATTAATGCACCTTTCATTAAAGAAAAGAAATGAAAGAGAGATCAGAAAAAGTAATCATTAAGACCCTCATGAAAGGTGTTAAAAGAATTGTGGCTTGGCCAAATTAGGGATCCTAGGACCCAATCCTGAAGCCAGTCTTGTGGTGTCATAGGTGAGCACCTGGTGACTGGGCCACCCACAGAAGTTGGTCGGCTCAGCCCAGCAATGTGGAACCAGGTGTGATGCCAGTTGGGTGGCAGGCATGTGATGAACAGTCTTAGAAAGATTAGCACTACAAAGTGGCTTTCAGCATGTGGAATGTTACTTTTCTTGCAAGGAAACAACCTGAGTTTGGATGTGTAAGATTATATGCTATGCACTAGATTTAAATTTTAAGTGCACACAGTAAGTGTTCTGGTTTTCATTTGTTTTCAGTCTCAGTAGGAGGTTTCTCTTCACTTCAGTTCCCAAAGGAAGCTGCCCTCAAATGTTTGCAGAGATACTCCCAACCTCAGAGAGCTTTCCAATGGACAAGATGGTTATCTCTATGATATTGAGGCTCTAAGGAAGAAAAATCTGACTGTTCATCCTCACTAAATAATAGGTCAGAAGATTCTGTCTTCTTGGAGAAGGTTGAGCAGGTACCGTCTACTGTACCTTCTACTCATTCCATAGTGCTCCTGGGGGACTTCAGTGCTCATGCTGGTAATGATGAAGGGGCATGATGACGAGGAATGGTCTGTCATATCTGAACCAGAGCAGTGATATTTTATTAGACTTCTGTGCAAAACACAGATTATTAATAACAAACACTTCAAACCCAAAGTTGCTCATTATTGTCCTTGAAAGCAGAGCACCTTGGGCCAAAGGTCAATGAATGATTTTGTGATTTAACCATATGTTTTGGGCACTCTGGTAAAGAGATGGTCAGAGATGTCACCAGTTGGTGGTGTGCTGTATTCTGTTCACAGCATGGCAGCTCAGATGCTTGGCAGGTTGTGTCTCCTTGCTTGTGTTTCTCACTCTCAGTGTAGCCTTTGATACCATAGATCACAGTATTCTTCTATATGGACTAGAAAATTTTGCTGCTTTTTCCTATCTCAAGTCTTTGACTGACCATTAACAGTCTAGAAATGTTAACAGTGACTTTATTATACATACAAACAGAGAGTTTGGTGCAAGTAAAAGTAGTACAAGTACTTCTAGGCCCACCGCTTTCTCCACTGTATATGCTATGACTGGATACAATTATTTGTAAACATACTATTGTACACAACTACCATTTCAGCAAAAAAGACAAAATACAGAGACCAGCTTAATAAATTTGAGAAACTTGTGGACTCTAGCTGGACTGTTGTAATGATCACCCAAGCCTACTTAGATCCGAAGGTGCAGGCTATTTGTTGATACCTTGAATAGTGGAGGCTACAGCAGGGGGCAAATACTCCTCTTATAAAGCCCCACAGTTATGGAACAGCCTTCAATTAGTGTTCAGTTAGAGTTCGGGACTCATACACAGTCTCAGTATTTTAGTCTAGGCTGAAAACATATTTGTTTAGTCAAGCCTTTTGTTAATAGCCTTTTATGAAGTAAAGGAGCAGATCTAAGGGTTCTCAGGCATAGAGTGTTTTGGTAATCTGGGATGTTTGGATGCTGTTGCCCACCTTCCCCCCATATGAACTGCCTCAACTTTCACCTAGAACTGTGAAGATGGCATTGGACTGCTGCTGAAATGAAAAGTTCTGCTGCAGTGGCTAAGGATTTAAATTACCATGAACAGTCTTGCACTCAAATCTCCATCAGTGAATCAGTTGAAACAGAACAGATTTTGTGATAAAACTATATTGAAATATGTGTCACACAACCGTACTTTTTTTAACCATATAACACACAGTTATAGAAGTGAGTTAGTTGTAATCGCTCTATCCGGGGTCACCCAAATGAGGATGGGTTCCGTTTTGAGTCTGGTTCCTCTCAATGTTTCGTCCTCTTGTTGTCTCAAAGATTTTTTTTTTATATACAGATTTTATATACATTAGTTTATAACCAGAATTCATATACTTCTGTGAAACTGCTTTGTGACAATGTCCTTTGTTAAAAGTGCTATACAAACAAAACTGAATTGAACTGAATTAATGCCTTGATGTCTGGATGCATTTGGCACATGCACTTACTTCCCTTACCTGAGCGGTTGAGTATAATAATGCTCAAGAACCCAGAAGTGCTGGGATTTGAACTCATGACCTTCCGATCAGAAGTCCAATGTCAACTGATTATAAAATACTACTAATGAATGTTCTGGTTTATTATGATCCAATACATCTTCAATCAAAAGGTTCTTTAGTAGCACCTGGAATAATGAAGACTACAGATGGAGGCAAAACTTTTTCCTACAAATTCTAACCTTCTAATTTATGTTTGGAACTCAAACAGTCTCTTTAATTCTCTTTAATCTTAAGTCTAACGGGAAAAGCTAAATGTGACAATGGCAAGGAAAAAGTCCACTGAGCCAGAAATGAGGAAGGTATTGTACAAAGTTAGGGTTATGTGGTTAACAGGGTGTTAGTTAAAGATGAAGGCATCCTACCTGTGCAGTGGCCAGTAGGACAGCACTCAGAACTGTAATAATCCAGCCATTGCCAAATTTCCATAGCAGTACCAAAGGTAAGGCCTCCAAGAGCAGAATGTGGCCAATACAAAGGATAAAAAACAATGGATTGGTGCGGAACAAGCCCTGTGACTCCAACTGCTTACGCAAGGCCCGGAAATCTTCTACTAAAGCAGCCTGAGAAAAAAAGTGATAAAAATTTTGTTTTATTTGTTTGGTTTTTGCATGTGTAAATGGCGTTTTGTGCTAATTTCTGGACAATTGCCAGAAGAAAATGGTCTGTTTTATTGTAATGTAAAGCATCGAAATGATTTTTATTAATTACTGCACAATTTATTATTAATTATTGTACCATGTGTAAAGTCTTTTACCCACCATAAAATGTTCATTTTGTATAAGTTTGTTCAATGTAAATTTTTGGTGTTAATATAAAAAATATGAATATCTATATGTAATATAATATAATAGTTGATTTTTTAAATGGTCAATGCATTATTGTACATGTATATGTGACTTATTTTTTAAATCATTACAAAAAGTTAAATCTTTAAAAATATAATGTAAAATTGAGAAAATGCACTGTATATTCTTTTACCTCTTTGCTAATCTATGTCTTTCTTGAATATGAAGTCAATTCACTGTCATTTTTAAGAAACTTGAAAATAAACAAGAAAAACACTTGTAATATATTGTGCAAGTTCCGATTTTAGAGCCTAAAATTGAAAGATAATTTAAATATTAAATATTAATAATAACTCAGTAAAATTTAAGTGTCTAGCTGGAATCAAGTGATGCAGTGCATTCAGCATTGTGATATAAATAAGACACATTTCAGCAGTGTGGACCTACTAAAGTTTTGATCCTGCTTACAAGTTTTGATTCATAATCAGACTGAAAGGATTTTGAGGATAGCTACAATATTATTTAATACATTGTGAAAGATATAAAAGATATTATTATAAGATAATAAAAACTGTGTTTATTATTTAGAAGCATAATGTGTGATAAGTGATAAAGAAAACATTTATCTATTATCTACTTATCTATCTATTATCTATTAAATAGACTTGTATTTAAGAAAATATTTAAATGTAACTTGTCTGATGGATGGGAAGATCTGTTTGTTAATCTTAAACTGCAATGGAATAAAAGAATGTTACTTGACCCCTAGTCAAATAAACTGGGCCAAAATGTACTGCCGCTATTAAGCAACAGGTGGCAGTAGATACAGACGTGTTATTGTGGGGATTAAAAAGACCAGTGGACTAAAGTAACCTCGAGCAGTGTCACATGCATTATAAACCCTAACAGTCAGCCACTGGCTGAGTCTGAACCAAAAGAAAAACCTCACCTGATCCTGCCTAAATGACTGCCTTCAGTATGTTCAGGAAAGGCAGCAGGCCAGATACAGTTTCTATAGCGACAGACATTTTTCAGTTATTAATTACTTTACTGTATTTGAATCCACTCAGATTGACAACCATGGAGAGTCCTGAAGTATTATTTATTATTTCCCAGACTGGACTGATGAACTGACAGTGTTCTCTCTGCATTTTATGATGTGATATGCATCATTTTACATTCATTTACTTTTATCACATGGACATTACAAATAGGTTTGACTGTGAGTGTGGGTAGTTGCAGCCGTACGTTTTTGCTGTGGTCCAGACTGGGCTCGGTGGGTGCCAACTCTCCCAGCAGCAGCGGCTTCATGAACTTCCTCACGAAACGTAGATCCGGATGGAAGGCTGTAAATGCATCCTGCACAAAGCTGCACTTTCATTCAAGTGTCGACAATGTGCAATAATATTTAACTTTTTGCTAGTTGCTACTGTGTTCATATCAATATCACCAGTGAGTAAGACAAACTAGTTTATATGGCCTACATACAGCAAAAATGAATGGTGTAAATTGTTGACAGTGAAAAATTTTGCTGTATGACATCTAAGTGCTAAAAAAATTTATAGCACGGTTATTTAAAGTCTGCATATGTAGATTAAATTGTTAATCTAGCTCCCAAAATTGGACCTCATAGAGAGTGAGGTGGAATACTCTCTCTTTCCTCTGTCAATTACAGCGACGCTAGTCAATCATTGGATTCTGTGCGCTCATGCATACGGAGGGGGTGGACAGCATTTTCCTCAGAGTGTGTGTAAATGCCAGCCCCACCGTCGCATGAGCAGTAGTTCGAAAAGATGCAGTCAGCTGGCTTCACATGAAAGCCTTCGTTATAGCCTGGATTCATGTGATTCGCCTGTTGGTACCAACCCTCCCTGGTTGGTAGTTGTCGTGTGACAGGGAGAGTCATCTGGTGGGTGGGAATTGGCCATGACCAAATTAGGAAGAAAATCAGGGAAACCAAATAAGTCAATAAGTTAATAAATCAAACAAATGTTTGGACATTTCATTGAGCATTAACTTCATGGCATGAAGAGCCTTCGGTATATAAAAGATACAAGACTAAATGCACCCAGATTATAGTTACTGGGACCCACCCCTGGAGCCAGGCCTGGGAGCGGTCCTCAAAAGAGCATCTGGTGACCTGGTCCCCCATGTGAATAAAAATGAATGAATGGAGAATATGGTGAGGCGGTTAGATACCGTTGCGTCTTCTCCAACATAATGCTCAAGAACTCTGTGTCCTCCGGGATGTCTCTTTGTCCACTCGCTCACATTGTACACTTTCCTCTCGATCACCAGCCATTGATCACCCTTGCGATTGTGTTTCTGGACTTCATCCCAGGTGTACTGTGAGCATGAACTACTCTCTCCCAGCTGCTTGCCCTGGTGTTCTCCACCGCCCATAATGCTGTTGGCGCCCGGCGCTGCACTGCAGGCTCTGACCCACACCGCTGGTTCACTTCTACTACTGCAACATCAAACACCATATTTCAGCTCTACAGTTTGTCTGGGTAAGCTTTACTTCTATTTCACTGGAATGTTTACTTTCAGTCAGGTTGGTGAAGAGGCACAAATGTTAGATACCCTGGCCCCCAAGCAACCCAAGAGACAGACCAATAGCTATCTAGCTAGCACATGCCACATTAACCATTTAGGAAATACAGCTACTGTTTTACATGGTCCCTCTATTTTCACAGGCTCAAAAGTAATTTGTTAAAATGACAATTCGCTGATAAGCAGTTTCATGGCCAATTATTGTCTGTTTCCTCATTACTTAAGGACATATTAAGAATATAAAAGATCTGAAGTTGATTCCAAGTGTTGAATTTTCATTTGGCAGCTGTTCATGGGAACTATATGTGATCCAAAGAGCTGTTGATCAAGGATGCCATCATTAGACTGAAAAAACAAAACAGGCTTATTAGAGAAATAGCAGAAACTTCAGGAGTGGCCAAATCAACATTTTCTGTATGAAGAAGAAATGTGCTGGTGATCTCAGCAACACCAAAAAGCCTGGAAGACCACAGAACACTAAGGCAGATGATAGAATTCTTTCAATGGTTAGGAAAAACCCCTTCACAACATCTAGCCAAGTCAAGAAAACTCTCGAAGAGGTAGGCCTGTCATTGTCTTCCTCAAAATATCAAGAAACGCCTTCATGAATGTAAATCATTCATCTGAACAAGAATGATGGGAAGAGTATGGAGGACAAATGGAAGGGCTCATGATCCAAAGCATGCCAATGGAACTGGGTCAGTGGTGTTTATTGAAGATGTGAAGATTGAAGTCAAATGCTACAAAACTGATAGGAAGTCGATTCACAGTGCAGATGGATAATGACCCAAAACATAATGTGAAAGCAACCCAAGAGCGTCTTAAGGCAATGGAGTGCTCTTAAATGGCCGAGTCAGCAAATCCAACCTAGCATGCTTTTCACTTACTGTAATTGAGGCAGAAAGTTCCACAAACAAGCAACAACTGAAGCCAGGTTTCAGTATAGGCCTGGCAAAGCATCTGAAGGGAAGAAACTCAGCATTTGGCTTGTCATTCAGGCAGTCACTGACTTCAAAGGATTTGCATCCAAGTATTAACAATTATGCTTATATTTATAATTACAGTATCTTACTTTGTCATAATTAATTTTGAGCCTCTGAAAATGGATGGATTATGTATAAAATGGCTGTTATTCCTAAATGGTTAATTCAATGTTTTTGTTAAAGACTTGTTAAAGAATTAATGCTGAAAGTCTACACTTTAGTCACATCTTGATGGCTTCATTTCAAATCCATTGCAGTGGTGCACAGAGGCAAAAATCTAAAAATTGCATCACTGTCCAAATATTTATGGACCTGACTGTGAATAGATAGATAGATAGATAGATAGATAGATAGATAGATAGATAGATAGTGAAGCATCATCACTCCATCACAGTGTTCTCTTCCACTGGTGTAATTGTTTTATTCTTTTCCACACTTTATATTAATAACCTAAGAAGTATACTTATAAATTATAAGTATAATTACATTATTTACTTGCATTAATAAACATGAATTACATCAACTACTTAAAAAAAATGCAAGAGAAAGCATGCACGTGTATCTCCACCCTGTCAGGGGAGGATGCGTGACAGGGTGGACAGTGACATGGTGAACGTTTCAGCATTTCATGAGCATATGGTTTACTTTCAGTCAATGAAAGTGTGAAAGGAATGGGGAAAGATGACCTCAAACTGTTTATCAGACATATTTTTATATTCTAAAATTACAATAAGTAACTGGATATTCAACTATGACAGGTTTAAGCTTCACCAAATACAGATACAAATACAATATGATGAAAAGACAATAAAGTGTAAATACTGTGCATGCAGCAGTATGGTGGTGGTGACATCACTGATGTCAAAGAGCAGGAGTCTTATAAAGGCAATTTTCCCATTATGACAGGTAAGACAACAATGTCACCGACAAGCGCAAAATGTTCAGTATTATGATAAAAAGTGCAACATGAATGGTAAAATGATCTGAATTGTGAAATACCTTGTTAAGGATTACAAAAAAACACAGAACTATACAAAAATAAACCAAGAAAATGGTGCAAAATTTGTAAAGTGCATATTAAGGTGAACATCATTATACTGGTATATTCAATAATGTTGAACTATTCAGATTAACACTGAAAAGTCATTTTGCAATATTTTTATGAAAACAGTAATTGTATAGAGGAAAGTAAAGGCACCTTACATATTTCTATTGACATAGATATGAGCCAAAATAATTCGTCCTTAGTTTGCATTTTTAGTTCTCTAAAGTTTTTACATTTATGGACTTTTGTGGGCATCACTGAGTAAATGATCACTGTGTAACGATCGTGGTGTAAATGCAACTGAGCTGTAGCGTGAACACTATACAGGTATAAACATGTGACTATGCCTTTACATGTGGTGGAAAGTTTTAGGCCGGTGTTCACTGTCATAACAAAAAATATTTAACATCATTAATGCAATGGTGGATCCACAGCCTATCATGGGAACCCTAAGCGTGAGGTAGGACTACATTGTGATTAAAACACCAGTCCATGACAGGGCACCATGCACACACATTCACACACTAGGTGAAGTTTAGCATTGCCAATCCTCTTACAGTGCATGCATGTTTTTGGGAAGTGGGAGGGAACTGGAGATCCAGAGCCAACCAGGACACACATGGGTAGAACATACATGTGAACCTGGATGCCAGTTGTGCCACTCTACAGCCCAGCATTTATTATTTTTATTTTATTTTATTTTTAAATAACTGTCTGGACATGCTATGTTGTAAGTACAAACAAAATAATAATAATAATAAAAATAAATAAATAAATAAATAAATAATAATAACAAATTATTTTATGCAGTAGGGAGAAATGCACCTGTTCTAAATCAGATGCGTGTGAAAGACTCTTTGGTTGTGATTAATTTGCAGTGTTCGCGCATCGTTTTACTGACAAACTAAACAATTTAAATGAGTATTCTACGCACACATCCTTGTGCAGCTTCATCAGAAGATATAGGCCTAATCATCACAGAATACAATACATGAATCATGGCTTTTCTGCAAATGCAGTAAACGCATTCAGAGATGTACTCACTCGTCAGGGTATTACTTCTTTGCACGTAGTCGTGTTGTGCATGTTACAGTGCTCAGCGCTCCGTGATAAGTGTGTGCACTCGGTGTTATCAGTGTTATCCCGCGCTGCGCGCGCTGCTGCTCTTACATACCGGCTCTCATCACTGCGCTCCTCTCCTGAGTTCCAAACAGATCGTTCGAGCGCTTCTGCTCCAATCCACGCGCGCGCCCTGCAGCCTCCTGACCAATCAGCGCGCTGCGTTTGCTTGCTTTTCAGCATTTGGTGCTGGAACAGAAACAGGATTTCCCACGTGCCCCAATTTAAGAATATTTTAAGCACCCAAAATTAAGTAAATGTTCATTTGCTAACCCCCACCCCAGAATAAGATTCCTGAGCACGCATCATTACCAGGGTAGAGGAGAGCCTGTAGAGTACCTTACATGTTCTTCCATTTTTTTTTATATATATTTGGGTTTATGAATATTTTATTTTTAAGCTTTATGTAGTGAAACAAGTAGAAACGCTTAAAATCAGTCAATATTTTATTTATTTATTTTTTTAAATGATGTAATATTTTAAAAATTGCTCTTTCCCCAAAATAAAATGCAATAAAAAGCATTTTACATTGTTTTCCCATTTCCATTTCAAAGCAATACCAAAAAACCTGACTATAAAGATGTTTGAATAAAGTTTGTATCATATAAACATGTATAAAGATTATTTATGCTTTCATTTGTTCTTCTTTGCAGAATGATCTCAGTGTGTCACATGCGTCTCCTTTTATAAGCTGAAAATAATTAGTTTTTCCGATATATTATTGTTAATGCAAAAAACATACCATAGTTTTCATAAAGAAGCCTGTTCTTCTCATATGTGTGAGACTTTTCACATTTGCACAGGTTTCACCCACTAGTGATTGACTGCAGTGTTATCGGTTGTAGTGGAGCAAGTACTTTATTGCAAGGTATGTTATGGATATGCAAGATATGATATCTACATGATATGGATAATCTTATGTTGCCTATAGTAGGCTGCATGAACTCTTGCTAGAGGCAAAAAAAAAAAAAAACTTTGCACGTTAAGAAATTATACTAGCTATTTTCAAAGGGAAAGAGGAAATGATGTGATGGTTTATGTTTCAATTTTAATTTGCATAATAATATGTAAAAAACTATCAGTCTATCAGTCTACTGGCCAAAGATGCATTTGACTACAAGTGTAAACATATGTGGTTAGAATATTAAC
>JAQQZR010000012.1:18102998-18116581 GCA_030068235.1 Notoglanidium macrostoma | reverse complement strand
TATATATATATATAAAGAATCGTGAAATGAAATCAAATGCAAACAGGGTCAATGAGCATTGTTCCCCATGACCCCTCATCTGTTCATGCATAAATATGGTTTGTATTAGGTCTATACAATAATCCCCAGGTCTGTACCTGTACAGCAATAGCAGACAACACAACTCATTGCTGTGATAAAAAGCCTCACCTCTCCACAAATCTACTCTGACACTGTGCTTTATTTTACCAGAAAGCCAGAACAGTACCAGCTTTCAGGGAAAAAGATTTGGAAACTTCTGCAGTGCATATTCTATAACACATATAATTCTCACAGAATTTACCAAGATCTCAATCACAGTGGTGCTTAATAGGAGAATCCTATTCTGTCCTCACTACATTAGCTCATTTACCTTTCAAGGTGATTAGCAGTAAGTTATGAGACTATTCAGTGTACTTCAGTCAACCAGCCAACAAATCAATCAAGCAATCGATCAATCTTTATTTATATACCACCTTTCAAACAAATCGGATTGCAGAGTGCTTCACAAGTGTTTAAACAAAATGTAGACAAAATCAAATGTTACAATGGATTTAAGGACTAATACACACCCAAGATTTATAAAATAACAATAAAAGTTGAGTAGTTAAGATATAAGATAAATAATAAAAGATAATATAAGCAGCGAAGAGATAAATGTAAGAAAATTGCACAAAATAAATTGATTATGGTAAAACAGAAAAATGTTAACAAAAGATAAATTAAATAAATAAAAATGATCCAGTCAAGTCAAGTGGGACTTATATGTCATACCAGCCATACACGAGTATACAGTGGTACGACACGTTGTTTCCCAGGACCTTGGTGGAACGAGGCACATAAGGGGTTGTACATGCACAATTACAGGGGTAAAGTACAGATTAATTACGAGTGCAAACGTGGGGGATGGAGGCATGGGTGCACAAGACACAACACAGGAGGGCAGATACACAGTATACAGGACAGTAGAAATGTGGTATGTAAATTGTCTTGTTTGTCTGACTTTTTTCTTAGAACTCAGACATTTTTCTCAGAGTTCTGACATTTTTTCTCAGACTTCTGGATTTTTTTCTCAGACTTCTGGATTTTTTTCTCAGAATTTTCTGAAATTTATTTCACATTGCCCCAATTCTTTTCCATACTTAGCGGATTAAAAACTACTTTAAATTTAGCTTAAAAGTTCTATTTCTTTAAAAGAGATTTCACTGAAGTAGTTTGAAACTCAGTGGGTGAGCTGTAAGGCGTGATTTAATATGGCAAGGATGTAAAATTAAAAATGATGTTTAAAAGTGAGGCTGGAATTGGGTCAAGGTAACATGTAGAGGACTTCAGTTCTGTTACTCTTTTCCTGAAAATTTCAGTATCAACCAGGTCAAAACATTCCAACCTGATATCACTCTGTACACATGATATAGGTAAAAGTACAGTGTGATTGTTCTGCTGGCAGATACCAGATCTGATGTTTATTTTTTATCAAGCGCTTCATATTTAGAGCCTGGAAGCTCAATACCGTAGTTACCTGTGGGTTTTACCACGGAATCTACTGTACTAAAAAGCAGTCTGGGATTGTCAATATTGGAGTTTATTAGGTTTGAGAAATATGCTTGCTGTGATATTCGAATTACCTTGTTGTAATTTTTTAATTTTTTAGTGAGTATATTGCAATGTATTACTAATTTTGTTTTTCGCCATCTGCTCTCAGCAATCCTGCAGTGTCCATGTAATTTCATGATTTGATTATTTTTCCATGAATTGGTAATTATTTTCCTTGCTTTTATAGGATTGCCTGTGTCAAGTTTTTATTTTACGGTTGAAATAATTAACTAAGCCTCTACAAGATGACAGAATGATGGTATATTGTAAGTTGCAATATGTGATGTGAGGTGTTCTGGCTACTTCAGCAATAACATGACTTTTTTTATAATACGTTCTGTGGTATTAGGCAGAGAAAGATCAAAACTGTTGAAAAACACACTGGTGGTCGGACAGAGACCAGATCAATGACAGATGATGTTAAGACCATATGATATAATTAAATCAAAGGTGTGTCCATGTCTATGAGTCAGAACGGTAACATGTTGTTTAAAAGCCATACATTTCTATTCTAAAAACTGATTAGTTCTATTATCTACCAGCTTATCAACAAGTATATTAAAATCACCAATTAAAATACAAGTATCATAGCTTGTGTGAATGACAGATTGTAGGTCTGAGAATTCCATTAAAAAGAGGGAACAGATAATATAGGAGATTTGTATATTGTAACTGCAAGGAAGCAAGGCTGAGAATAAAAAATAAAAAAAAAGTAGCATTATATTCAAAGGCATGAAATGTGCCTAGTTCCACATCCCTGCCCTTTAGGGTCTCGATGATCATTGATGAGGTCATTGATACAAAAGGTTTGTTTGTTAACACCCTTATATTACAAAGAGCCATTTTGATTTCTGTCTGTTTTGCAGCTGAAAATGAGTTCCTAGTTTTGGTAAGTTATTAACCAAGTTATTTTTGTTTGGCATCTTTAAAGCCGTGTTGAGTCAAGTTGAGATGATGGGTTTTATAAAATCAACATCGGTAGGTGAGGTAGATAGTCATCGTAAAAATGCATTGCACTATATTATGGGGGAGCAACTGAGAAAGCAGTTGCATCATGCTTAAAGAATGCAGGGTGGCCCCAGAAATGATAAAGGTTGTCTATAAAAGTAAACTTAAATTTGTTACAGTTTTCAGCCATGAACTTAAGGAGAAAATATGTTTTATTCCAGTTTTCTTAAGGATAGTGAGAAAAGTTTTAAAATGTTACTGTAAAGTTTTGGACTTATAGTAAAAAATGTTGGTGCAAATCAATCAACTTCTCCAGCAGTTATTTTATTTAATTTAATGCAGATACAATTTTCTGTAAAGGTCTTCATGTTGATGAATAAAAACATGTCACGGAGTTCTCATATTTGGGCCCTCTTGCTTTTGGCTTCAAGTTGCATAAAACTGGGCAGGAAGTTACACAACGAATGGTCTCACCCCACAGTACCTGAGCAAGGTTTTGGTCTATTATGATCCACCATGTCTGCTGCAGTCAACAGGTGCAGGTTCTTTATCAGCACCAGAATAATGAAGCCAACGGCAGGGGCAGAGTTTTTGCCTGTAAAGCCTCTCATTTATGGAACAATATTCCAATTAGTGTTCAGGACTCGTACACAGTCTCAATCTTTACGTCTAGGTTTACGCATTTGTTTAGTCAGAGATTTCTCTTAGATAAAACTACAGCTCAGGTTTGTGGTGGGATGTTTTATGTCCCAGTGGTGATCTTATGTCAGTATTATTTTCTGGCTTTCCATTTTAGTTTTGTCATCATTGCTAGACCTGCCGGAGACCCTGCCTGCATTTTGATCATCATGTGCACATTTTATACCACTGTAGGTTAAGATCTAATAATCTGTCCACTATCTCTGTCAATCTACATATGGACTTCTGTTCCCTGATGTGCCATTACCTGACACATTTCTACTGCTGTGGCCCCTCTAGCCTGTAATTAATTAAAGGGTTCATTTGTAACACATGGACTAGGAAATATAGGATTTATATTGATTCAGAGTGAGTCTCACTCTATAAGTAAATAAAGTGGAGATACAAGTTGTGCTGGTGCATCGTTTCTTTGTTAAACCCATATCCACTCCTAAGATAACAAGCCCTCTGAAAGTATCTAATGCATCCTGATACTCTGTTCTTGTTTGGAGCTTTTTTTCACTTGTGCCTTACTTTCTGTTGCTGTAAATGGTTTCACATGGATACTCTAAAGATTTAAAATGTCCAAAAACAGTTTATGCCAGTCTCACCATTACTTCATAGGATAATCTTTTGGATATAGCACATTTGTACATTGTGTGAACTGCTGCTGGTTGACCTTTACTATTTCATATAGGGCAAGGAGTCATGAGAGAAGCTGACAAAGCAGGAACTTAAAGCTAAACCGGTCTCCCACAATATCTTCCTATCATTGGACAACTCCTTCCCCTTGTGACTAGACAACTTTATCTTGTGGCTGGACTGTAATGGCAGCAAATTTCCAGAGCAGCTTGAGCTACATTTTCACCACCAGACCTCAAAACTCATGGGAAGTAAAGTTACACCAACATCAGAAATGAAACATAGATGACCTTTGCATCTATCTCTGCATTGAAGAGGGCTACCTTATCTGTATCACAATAGTAGAGCTTCCCTGTACATCATGAACCTACCCTAACACTGTTGTGATTTGTTCACATTCACTCATTGATATATTGTGGATCACTCAATGCGCGAATGCTTTGTCCCAAATTCAGGAAGCTGAGTGCGATTGGTCTTTTATAGGAAAGTAATCAACAAGGGAAAGGTTTGATGTCATTTAATGTTTTATTTCTTACTTTACAATTTTCAAGGCTTACAATCTATCAAACACATTTTTAAATATTTAAAATCCAATGGCCCAGAAACTACAAAAAAAAGATTATTAATTATATTACATACTGTAATTCAGTTGGATCCCACATGTATATATATAAGGGGGAAGTGAGAGAGGCCTCAAACCTGACACTACATAGGAGATAAAAAAATCATTTTTATTTATTTAGAGAATGAGATGCAGGTACTGTGATCATTCATTCCAAATAGCAATTATTGTCCATCCTTCTATTTTATATTTCCCATTCTACCTACCCCTGCAACATTGACACGCATTCTGGTTGGCTGCAAGACAAATCTAACACATGACTGATACACCTGGAACAGAACAAGGTGCTCAAATATCTAGCAACTGTGTTGGAAATACAATACCTGCCACTGCTTCCTCTAAACCACATTCTTTTACCTTCTTTATTTGTCAGAAAAGGCCAGAATCATTCCAAACTCCTCATGTCTATAGCCTGGGCAACTGGGCATAGCACAGGATTGGAAGATGCTGAAGGCTTTATTTTCCAGCTGAGATTGCTTCAACAAAACCTCCAGCCAGACCTTGTACAGAATTTGATCATGGACATCATAGATTATAGTTTATATGATGCAGTGTATGGCACCTGTAGGAGCAAGACGCTTACATATGCTGAGCTTGCAGCAGAAGCAAAACAACATGGCTGGAGTGTCAATATTCATCCATTAGAGGTAGGCTGCAGAGAATTTGTGAGTACAGGGCCAGGCCATCATCAAGCCATCAAATACTTTCCCAAGTCTCTGAGAAAAGTAGCTAGTGGCTCTAGAGGTGGGACCAGGCATCAAAAGGAATGAACCTGCTATATCTGGTCTTATTTTTGAACACTTAGTTTTTGTAGTGGGGTCATTAGTGAAACAGAGGAATGAGGGTGGAGGAGGGAAAAAAAGAGGGTACTAAATTGATTACCTTGAAGATGCAATCACCAGACCTCCAGAAGTTTTAAGGCAGCAATTCTCAGGTGTGGGTAAACATTACAGGCATTATAAGAATAAGTTGTATACTAACAAAATCTTGCCTATGACATACATACATTTACCTGCACTTGTAAAAAAAAAAAAGGGGGGGTGGTCCTTTACAGGGGCCATTTGGTGATACCATAATAATATTGGCATTGTAATAATGTTTTATGGTTATTTTATGTTTCACATTCTTGGCTTCTAACTACAAGGATTACATATTATTGCTCACAAGAAGACATACCAATAGTGAAAAAAATTAAAGAAATGAAAAGCTTGAAGAATTATGGAAAATGGAGGCCAGTTTATGATTTATACTGACCAAAAATTTGCATGGCAGTTCAATGTGTTGTCTAACTAATTTTACTACGGTTAGATGTCTGTTTCAAATGTAAATTAGTTAAAACCTGTTTAATACTAAGAAAACCATCATAAAAAAACTATTTAAAATATAAGATTCTATTATAACATTTATATAGTTTAGAAGTCCAGCACTATAATTTGATTTGTTTTGTTTGTCTGATGCTATCATCATCATGGAAAGATAAAAGTTATTTTCATCAAGGGGAGTTTTGTGGTCCCAATTCACTTACATCTAAAGCACCAAAACAACACATCATTTCCAGTATATAGGAAACTGGATAATGAGAAGACTAAAGTGTGAAATAAAAGGGTTACTATGGATACTGCTTTCATCAAATTAAAATCCTATGTCAATATTGAATCATGATAAAATAGTAGACATGGTTTTAAACATTCACTGAAAGAGACACAAGAGTGATGATGATTATTTGTGGAGGTAGGCATCTAGCCACAGCTCACCAGATGTCTTCAAAGACCTGAAGTGGACATGAATAAAATCCCAGTGTTAACTGAAGTTCCAAATATGCATCTGATGTCATATGATCTCAAACAATGTGATACTAATTTTACCATTATGTTTTGTGTTTCCTAAGAAACTTTGAAATATTTTAGAGTTTGTCAGTCTGCATATTAAAATAAACTGCAGTGGTAAATTAACTACCTGACAATGTCGCACCAGGATTCCCATAGGCCTTTAACCTGATACTGAATTCCATACTTCTCACAAAGTTCTCGTACAAGAGGAGCCGCACGGTTATAGCTATGGCGAGGCATTGTGGGGAAGAGACTGGTGGAGGGGTACAAAAGAACAGACATCATACAAAAGCACCATACACAGGTATGTTCCTAATATTCATTCACCGATGAACATAAACCCAAAAACAATGCTAGTCTACTTACTGGTGCTCAATCTGGAAGTTGAGATGACCGCTGAACCAATCATTGAACGCAGAATGCTCAACATTACAAGTAGCTTTCAACTAAACAAAGAAAGTCAAAAGCACATATTAAATCCTAAAGAAAAAAAATCATACACTGATCTAGTAATTTGCTTCAATATACTTTCCTAGGACACATAATCTGGTCTGAGCTGAAAGGAAGTTTATAATAGCTCAAATAATCATTCATGGCAAGCATGGTGTGCAGAAAAGCATCTCAGAATATACATCACATCAAACCTTGAGGTGGATGGGTTTCAATATCAGGAAACCACATCGTGTTCCACTCCTGTCAGCCAAGACCAAGAATCTGAGATTATCATGTGAACAGGCTCACCAAAATTGAACAGTTTAAGACTGGAAAATTGTCTTAATAGTCTTAATAGTCTTAAGTCCTGTGCTCATGATAGCCTTAGATTCCTGTTTTTGGCTCACAGTCTTAAAAGAACGCACTGGTAAGCCTGGAAAACCAATTGCCCCAGAAGATCATGGAAAATAACTGCGTTGGATGAAAGTAGAATTCTTTCTGATAAAGAGGCAACATGTTCCAGCCTCAGTAAGAGACCTCATTCTGGATTACTACAGTGACTTCAGCCTAAGAGTCTCAGCAGGGTCAGTTACATGTGAGTTGCACAGATTAGAGGTGGGAATTATCACAGGCTACACCATCTCAGTGACTCTGTTTGCTTTGGTCATGAACATGCTGGTCAAATCTGCTGAACCAGAGTACAGAGGCCCCAAGTCCAAGTTTGGGATCTGCCGACTGTTCAATCCAAACCTTCATGGACAACTTGACAGTGACCACTGAGTCAGTGCTTGGAGAAAGATGGATCCTGAAGGGGTCTAAAAGGTTGATGGAATGGGCCAGGATGTTCAAACCAGCAAAATCAAGTTCCTTGGTCTTGCTCTTATGACAAAGCTCTTGGAATGGAGCAGAGGTGACTAGTCCATAATGCAGTGAGAGCAGCTGTTGAGCAGGAGAGGTCCAGCAGAGCAATGGGAAGGTACCTGGACACCAAGACACCTGGACTAGATGGGAGTAAGATGAGAAGAGGAAGATCTCATGGACTGACCTCTGTTGGGCAAAGCCACACCACATCATGTTCTTGGTCGAGGCTGTCTCTGATGTCCTTCTCAACCAAAAGAAGATTCTCCTAAAGGTAGGGCTATCTGTGTCAAAGTCAGTAAATACAGAGGGTTTTCCACAAGGTGTAAACCATTGGCAAGACTCAAAAAAAGGGAAAGAAAATCCCTTCTAAAAACAGGCATATAGTTCTGGAACAACTTGTACGAGAAAGATGGGAACTCATTGGATAATACCTCACAGTGAAGATTGACACTGAATACTTTTGTAAGGCAAAGAAGTTTAATGTTTCACAATGGCTGAGTAAATTACTTGACCTGAATCCATTTGAGCATGAATTTCACTTGCTGAAGGCAAAACCGATGGACAAAATGAACCAAGAACAAAATGCTGAAGTGAAATCAACAAACATGACTGACATAAGAGCCAAGGATCCAGGTGCTGCAAAGTGCAATGGAGCTGCATGCTTGCAGAATCTTCTACAGACCTGTTGGCTCTGTAAGCAAACTCTGCAAAGCACAAATCTCTGATCATTTCATGAATACTGATGTCAGTATTTCAGTATATTGGAATAATTGGAGTCATTCAGGCTTGGAAACATTGGATGTTTGGCATCATGAGTCAAAGATAGTACTTAAGAATCAAGTAGGAACAGTGCAGGGGCAAAAGACTGGTTGAAAAAAACTGTGAACTTTGGTGGTAACTGGTCAGTACGGTGTATCAGAGTGGCAAGAGATATTGAGTCTTTGGTAGAGACGCCCTGGTAATCAAAGTCTGTGGAGGTATGCCCAGTGCATGTATGGATGACTAGCTGATGGGACAGTGGTGTAAATAGCTAGTGGGAAGATGTTACATAAAAATAAATGCAAACCAAACTCTGTAGAAAAAGATTAAAAATCTATATTTTAATCTATCTATTTATATGTTTGCAAAATATATCTAGTTTTAAAAATGTTTTTTAAATTGCTCTGTCATCAATGATGTTTGGGGCTATTTTTAGAATGGTCCAAAAATCCTCTACAACCTTTACAGACATTAGAGGAAGAGATTCAGTGTATTCAGAGATTCAGAGAATTCTTCCCCAATTATTAATTCTGAGCTGATAATTTTTATGTATATCCATCCATCCATTATCTATACTGCTTTACCCGTCTGGGTCGCGGGGAAGCTGGAGCCAATCCTAGCATCTTCGGACGAGAGGCGGCGTACACCCTGGGCAGGTCGCCATTCCACCAGAGGGCCAACACAGACAACAACCACACACGCTCCCATTCACACCTATGGGCAACTTAGAGTAGCCAGTTGACCTAATCTGCATGTCTTTGGGCTGTGGGAGGAAACCGGAGCACCCAGAGGAAACCCACGCATGTAAACTCCACACAGAAAGGCACCCTGGGTGACCCGGGGATCGAACCCAGGACCTTCTTGCTGTGAGGCGACAGTGCTAACCACCGTGCCACCGTGTCGCCCTTGTATATACATTGAATATAACATTGTATTTTGTATAAACAATCAAAGTCTACACACCCCTATTAAAATGGCAGTTTTTTGTGAAGTAAAATAATGAATAATCATGCCAGAACTTTTCTCACCTTTAATGTGATATTGCTTTATATCAAATCAGAATTCAGTGTGTCAGTGTGGCACATCTATATTAATTAGCAATATTTTTCTACTTTTTCATCCAAAAACATTCTAGAGCTGTCAAATTATGAAGGCATTTCCTGTGCACAGCTCACTTCAGGTCACCCCACAGATTATTAGGTCTGGGCTCTGTAACATTAACTTTACAGTATCCACTGCAGTTATCAGCTAGTCCAAACACAATCTTATCATCATCAGTGTAAGACTACAAACAGATAATGTCCATGCAGAAGTTATCGCCATTATTAATTAACGTTAATCTAAATGTTGCTTAATTATTGAACGCTAACCTTGGTATGTCTGACTCTCGTTTCATCACTTTAAAACCTGCTTTTTAAGCTAAGTTTTAGCTTGTATTGAGGTTTTGTTTTAGATTGCAATTTATTTTTCATTTGTTATATGGCACACCATGCTCCATTTTGAGTGTGATTTGTTTGGAATGGTTTGTGTTTGGGATAATTTATTATTTATTTCATTCTTTTATTTTATATGGATATCATAGTAACATTAGAATTGTAACATACATTTATGCACATGGACCAGATGAACTGTGTTTAGTGTTTGTAGGGAAATGCTAAATCTAGAAATTATTAGGTTTAGTATAAATACCATGAATAATTTAAGTGATATATGTGCACACATCCCAGTCATATGTCAAAACATTATCAAATCTGGCTGAATCATAAAAGTTTGAAGTGGTACTAAATGAAGAGTCATTTGAGAGCTGAAAGAGCTAGCCCTTATTCCTGAGCTCAATAAAAAGAGCCAGATTTCCCATCACTTTTGCCTCAGCCAGCATAGCGGCAAATATACAAGATTGTCATGCACATGCTCTGACTACATAACTATGTTCTGCTTCTGAGGCGCAAGTTGATTCCTCAGTTGACCGTTTTTTACACGGTCCAATCAAGGCCCATCAACCACAGTCTCACAAAATCCTGTAGGAAACACTGATTATTGTGTACATATGAGTACAGTTCTGCAAAAGCTTGAATTGCCCATTGATTAGGAGCTAGAAATCCTAGATACAGAGCCAAAAATGTACCTGCATGCTGAGCCAGTCATCATGTTTTTCATAGTCAATGTCCATGGGAATATGGTTCATCTGGGTCACCCACACAAACCAGTGACTCTCTATAAACCTGGAGATCACACCAGTAACAGAAAGCACAATGCATTTGTAGGATTCATTTGTAGGATTCAGCAGTAGGGTTGTGATACACTGAATACTAATATGCTGTCTAAAATAAGGTGTAAGTAGAACACTGGTGAAGTCTTACCTTACAACTGACAGAAGCACAAAAGAGCCCAGAATTCCATAATAGGGAACATAACACGTGAGGTAACGTGCATAGTAGGACAGATACCATGCAAAATCCTCATGAAAAAAGAAAAATAATATTAAAAAGTAGGTCTCTATATAAGCAATAGGTAGTTTTATTGTCTAGTTTAGAAATAATGCTGATTGCATAATGCATTGTATAAGGCGTTGTCATGGCAACTTACCACCCAATCCCGTTGCAAATACATAGTTTGTAAAATGTGCATGTTAAAGTACACTGGTATGAGCAGGGGAGGGCCAACTGGGTAAGAGAGAGTAGCAAGGTGTGGGTAGATGGTGGTTTCAATGTTAAACATAAAACAATTGCATTATTCTGAACAATCTATGTCTTTATACTGGTCTAAACAAAACAGCAATAAATGACATACCCAAAAAGAAGTACTTGTGCTGATGGTTATAGGGCATGTGCTTCAACTTTTTAATCCCATACTGTAACAAAGAAGAAGGGCAAGAAGGTATAGACATTTAAAAATAAATATGCAGTGTAAAATCTGTGAAGGCTTATTAATTAATGTACAGACAAATCTGTCCCTGATAAGAACACAGAATTTATTCAGTTTACCTCAGTAGGCAGGATGTTTCCCAGGACCAATATTTTCAGCATGTTGACATCAGGGTCCTTACAGACCACATTGGGTTTAGCATGGTGCTGAAAGTGGCGATGGTTCCACCAATTTGCAGAAGCCCCCTATATAATCCCAAACACACACACATGCATACACATTTTGGAATAGTCTGGGGAAAATCATACATCTTGGATGTGTTAGAGAGATGTATTTTAATATACACAGGTGAGTCAAAGCATTGTGACCACTCACAAATGATGCAAATAACATTGATTATCTCATAACAACTGAGCATATCGCGCTCTGTCATGTATTAGATGGTAAGTGAAAGGTCAGGTCTTGTGGTCAAAGCGTTGGATGTGGGTCAAATGTGACAGTAGAGCGATTGAGGACAAACCAGAAACTTGCAACAGGGTCATCAATGCGCAAAGGCAGTGAGGGCTGTCTAATCACAGAAATGTTTAATCATGGTTAGGGAAGGAATGTGTCACAGCAGGGTGCAATTCACCTGTCCATTCTAACCCTTGCCCACTGAAATACATCTACAATAGGTACAAGGAGTCTGACCTCACAATTTACAAGACTTAAAGGATCTGCTGCTAATGTCTCAGTGCCAGATACCACAGCACACCTTCAGAGGTCTTTTACAGCCCATGCCTATGCAGGTTGGAGTTATTTTGGCAGGATAAAATAGAAAAACAGCATATTAGACAGATAGTAATAATGGTTTGACTCATCGGTGTATATCTATATGGTATATAATAGTTGTATGTATCTTGATCTGGTACCTTCAGGTGTCCGATAACAAATTTGTGCACTAGGTGATCCCAGGTGGAATTTTTAAAGACTGACAGGTGGCCAAAGTCATGCTGAAGCCACCCAGCCTGAGCCTGCATGGTAAAGGAAAGAAAGCAGACATCAACATATGGTCTCACAATGTCACATTTTACCATATTTTTTCTACATATTTGGTCACTTGCCAATTAGTCCACTATCCACTTGTTAGTCACACTCTATCATTTGACAGCTACCAACCAGGGTTTTGGAAGATTTACATTTTACGAATTTCTCCAGGTGTATGTGTTGCCTACTATACATTTTAAGGATATAGATGTTTTGGTGCTTTTTGACTGACATCATTATCATACACAAACAAACTATGCTTTGGTTATATGGGAGACCAGGATGGTTGTAACAGGGGATAATTACACTTTTAGCTTAAAGTGTTCAGAGGAACAGACAGAAATGTAAAGATAAAAATTTTTACAGTCATCCCTGGTTTCCTCTATGCACCAGAACATGTTTAGCATGAGCACCTTGCTGGTGACTATGTTAAAAATAAAGCTATCTTACCTGTGCAGTGCCAAGAATAACAGATATTAGAACTGTAATAATCCAGCCATTGCCAAATGTCCAAAGCAGCGCTAAAGACAGGGCCTCCAAGAGCAGAATGTGGCCAAGATATGAGATAAAAAACAGCGGACTGGTGCGGAACAAGCCCTGTGCCTCAAACTGCTTACGCAAGGCCCGGAAATCTTCCACTAAAGCAACCTGAGATAGATAAGACAAGAGCCAAATCGACAAGAATTGAGGAATGCAGAATGATAGTCTTTCAGTCTTAGTTATATAATTTTAATACTGTTTTTAATAATTAATAATATAATTAAAAATTATACATTATTGTGAAGTATGTCAAATATAAGACTATATAAGGTAATGTATGAAGATATTGTTCTGCAACTGAATGGAGAACCTCCTGTGCTTGTGGAGTATGTGGAGTTCTTATTTACTTGTTCCCGAATTACTGATAGAACAAAACTGAAAATATTGTGGGTCCATGTACTGTTCTACAGTTGTGCTTGAAAGTTTGTGAACCCTTTAGAATTTTCTATATTTCTGCATAAATATGACTTAAAACCTCATCAGATTTTCACACAAGTCCTAAAAGTAGATAAACAGAACCCAGTCAAACAAATGAGATGAAAATATTATACTTGGTCATTTATTTATTAAGGAAAATGATTGAATATTACATATTTGTGAGTGGCAAAAGTATGTGAACCTCTAGGATTAGCAGTTAGTCTGAAGGTGAAATTAGAGTCAGGTGTTTTCAATCAATGGGATGACAATCAGGTTTGAGTGGGCACCCTGTTTTATTTAAAGAACAGGGATCTATCAAAGTCTGCTCTTCACAACACATGTTTGTGGAAGTG
>JAQQZR010000012.1:18088478-18102898 GCA_030068235.1 Notoglanidium macrostoma | reverse complement strand
CTCTCTATCTCTGTCTCTGTGTGTGTGTGTCTCTCTCGTTCTCTCTCTCTCTCTCTCTCTCTCTCTCTCTCTGAGTGTGTGTGTGTGTCTCTCTCTCTCTCTCTCTCTCTCTCTCTGTGTGTGTCTCTCTCGTTCTCTCTCTCTCTCTCTCTCTCTGTGTGTGTGTGTGTGTGTGTGTGTGTCTCTCTCTCTCTCTATCTCTATCTCTGTGTGTGTGTCTCTCTCTCGTTCTCTCTCTCTCTCTCTCTGTCTATCTGTCTCTGTTCGTTTCTGAGGAAAGCACCAACCCCACAAACTCCAGCTAAGACAGACGCGACTCAGTAGTAGGCGGATCAAACACATCATCTCCCACAGTAGCGGAAACAGCCGACCCCGTCTCAGCGCGCGACAGCGACTGCTTTTTTTTTTTTTAAAACCTTTACACTGAAAACTGACTTCGAAGTTTCACCGAAGAGCAAATTTACGAGCTGCGGAAAGAAAAGCAGGACGACGACGATTCGTTGTTTCCATGCGGTTCACCTGGCGGTCAGAGCCCAGGTTTGTGTGATACTAACGCAGCGTTCACAGCGCTGTAAGCCGGGGGAGAAGAGCTCGTGCCGCTGCCCTGTGGAGCCTCTCAGCACTCAACAGCACGCGCACGAGAAGGTATTTGTCGCAAAACGACTGGGAGCTAAACAAAAGTTTGCGGCTTAGATGCAGTTGATAAATGCGCTGAGTTCTGGGACATGAAGGCTGAATTGCTCTGCTCGATGTCATAACGGATTCTGAGAGTTACACCTGCGTCAGGATTGCACTTTCTAATTACACTGACAACGTTAATGATTGCATCTCCAATAACTACTACTATTACTATTACTACAACTATTATTACTATTACTACTACTACTACTACTACTATTACTACTACTACTACTATTTCTACCTGTCCTAGAATTATAAAATAGCTTTTTAGTGCTTAGTATGGGAGTGCACGGTATTTGTTGATATTTGGCCTTGCTGTCCTGCATCAGAGTTCAGGTAGCTGACAGCCAACACACCATGCAACCCTGCATAGCATCTCTCTGTGCCAGGGAAAGCCTGCGGAGTGAAGCTCATAGAGAGAGGGCAAAGCAGCCAGAGAGACGTCTCCACACACACCCAGCCCATCCTGAAGCACACACACTCTCTCACACACTCCCACTGGCAGACTCGTACATACACACACAGTGACCCACAAAGGAGGGCATGGGAAACTCCTCTCAAAAAGAGGGGGAGGAGGAAAAGGGAAAAGAAAAAACGGATGACAGTGAGGAGGAAGTGGAAGAAGAGGCAAAAGTGAAAGAAGAGGAGGTGCAACAAAAGCTGCCTGCCTGTTTTGATGAGCTAATCTCTAGTGGAGATCCAGTACTGGACCTGAGCCATCTTCGTTTCCGATTCCTCCCTAAGGAAGTTGTGGGCCTGGAACATTTGGAGAAATTGTATTTATGTGGAAATCGGCTTCGCGCTCTGCCTGATAGCATTGCTCAGCTGCAGGGCCTGCGCACTCTTGCGCTTGACTTCAACAAGCTGGACGACGTCCCGCTGGGTGTGTGCCAGTTGGCCAACCTCACCCGCCTATACCTTGGCAGCAATCGGCTGATGAACCTGCCACCAGATTTCCGAAACCTGCAGAGCCTACGTTGTCTCTGGGTGGAGAGTAACTACTTCCAGCACTTCCCCAAGCAGCTATATGAGCTCCCACAGCTGCGCTCATTGCAGATAGGTGACAACAAACTTAAGACGCTGCCGTCAGACTTGTGGCGAATGGAATCGCTGCGCAGCCTTTGGCTCTATGGCAACCGCTTCACTGAGTTCCCACGTGTTCTCCTGAAGATGGAGCAGCTAGAGATTCTGGATTTAGACCGAAATCATATCTCAGAGTTCCCCAGTCTGCTGCAGTTCCCAGCACTCCGACTCTTTTCCTATGACCACAATCCTGTGAAGGGGCCGCCTCGTTTTGGACAGGATGTTATAATTGTTGGGGAAGGGGCAGCAGAGGCCTTGGAGGAAAGGGAGAGGAAAAAGGAAGAGAAGGAGCGAGCACAAAGGGAGGCAGAGGAGGCAGCTGCAGCCGCAGCCGCAGCAGCTAAACCGACCATCCATGGAATACTTAAGAAACTCAGAATGAGCAAGTGTTTGACAGCAGGACGTGATGCAGGAAAATCAGCTGAGGAGGATGTGACATTACAGGGCAAAGAAGAAGACGTGGAGTCTGAAAGACATCCAGTGGCATTCTATGAGGGGGAGCTTGAATATGAGGGTGAGGGTTATGATGGTTATGGGATGGCAGAGCTGGAATATGAGCAAGCTGAGATGAGTTATGAGTATGAAGGGGAGGAACCTGAGCAAGGAAGATGAGTGTAATAATTGATTTCCCCCTTTAACCACAACAAGCTTCATTTGGATTGCACTAATTCTGTTAAAAGAATACTCTGGCATTTTTCAACGTAATATCCATCTACCACATCTACACGGTATATCCAAATTCCACACAAGAATTGACACATTTCCCTGAGTGGAGAAAAGAGCAGAGAACCCAAACTCGAAACTCACTTATAGTAGAGGTTTAAGGGTATGTGATGAGCTAATGCAAACTGAAACAAATATCATTCCTCTGTCAAGACCCTGTATCAGATAACTATAGGCCAATACACAATTAGCAGTCACAATCTGAATTGGGGGATTTTTACTGCAATTACTTTTTGATTATTGTATTTTACATTTGAATAACAGATTAGACAATTTAGCACACACTTCCACGCATGTCACTAAAAATGATCGTGACATAAACTTGCTTGCCAGACAGTGTGTTTTGCCTCTCAATGCACACTATTTTTTTATATTTTATATTATTACTTTCTTCCTATTCTCCAAACCCCAAAACAATAAACTCCACATGTAGTAAACCACACATTTGTAACACTGAGACCTCAGATGTGGGCAAATTTTATTTTATTGCTATAGAATCACTAGACAGGGTGTAGTTAGACAAATAAAATTATTATACAAATGATTTATAATGTGTCTTACATGGCATCGAAGTTACCTTTTAATTGGCTAGCATAGCCAAATGACCCATATTTAAGTAGATTATATGTGTAACACAGTCGTAAATATTGCTCAACAGTGATTACATAAACAAATGCACAAAAGGTAAACATGAAATCATCATCAATGATGAAATCATTGTTACCGTAATGAACAGTGTGTTAACAATATTGCCTGCTCTCATTGGCTTTCGTTTCCAACCTTTTGCAATATGTAGTCACGGAAACAAATGGAAAGCAACAGGACTATGTTAGCAACAGGTAACAGATAATCTTCCCTACGTGAAAGGGAGTCGTCTTCTGAAAGAATGACTTGTACAGATTTTGTACAGAGATTTATTTCCCAATACGTTTGAATGGAAAATTCTTGAAATTCAACAAAATTGTGCTACGCATAAAGTTTTATTAACTGAAATCCATCCATCCATTATCTATACCGCTTATCTGTTAAGGGTTGCGGGGAAGCCGGAGCCAATCCCAGCTGACTTTGGGTGAGAGGCGGGGTACACCCTGGGCAGGTCGCCAATCTATCATCGGGTTAGCACAGAGATGAACAACCATTGACACTTACATTCACACCTGTCGTCAATTTAGGGTAGCTAGTTGACCTAATCTGCATGTCTTTGGGAGGAAACCGGAACTCCCAGAGGAAACCCACACAGGCACAAGGAGAGCATGCAAACTTCGCATAGAAAGGCCCCAGTCGGCCGGCAGGTTCAAATCCCGAACCTTCTCGCTGTAAGACGACAGTGTTAACCACTGCATTACCCTTGTCCCAAATCAATAATTGCCATTAGACCAACATTATAAGTGCATTTCGCGTAAAGTGGGTTTCTGCACAGGAAGACATTAAAAGTCTTTTCTCTGGTAATCGTACAGGATGTGGTAGATATAGATTAGGTTAAAAATCCCAGAGTTTGCTCCACCAAAGCTGCTGTGAGAAAAAGTGAAACAATTGTAACACAAGACTCTCATCTTTAGGTTTTTCACTTAATTTATTATCATCAAATGACCTGTGAAGAACAAACGTACACAGTGCAGCTGTAATGGACTGAAACTGCAGCTTTATAGCTTTATACGTAATGAAGACCAACGTGTGTGTGTGTGTGTGTGTGCGTGTGTGCGTGCGAATGACTGGGTTAGCGAGAGAGGGTGTAATTCTACTCTAAACTGGGTGTACTGTATCTGGAATTGGATATTGCGATTGCCGTGATGTCTGTTGCTGAAACGAAATCTCTCATTAAATAATCATTGGGTTTTACGAAAATGTTTTTCAATCATTCATGCACGGCTGGGACAAAGATCTAGTACTCGAACAGGCTTATAAAATATCCACAGTTCACACCAGCTGTGTAATTCAACCGAAGGCTCTAAACGTCATTGAAATGTGCTGCTTTTAAAATGAGACATGGCAGCAAGACGCAACAGAAGCTACAGAGCTTTTGAAGATCATAGAGATAAATGGTCAGCGCTAGCCAAACTAATGCTAACATTGATAAACTTTGTCGCAGCAGCCAGAGTTTGTCTGAGGACAACGTGTGAAGACCAGAGAACGGTGTGAGGGGATGAGAGAGGGGGAAAGGATACAGGGGGACGCTTCTCCTTAAAAGGCCAGAGAAATAAGCTAAGATGTTTAAACATTAGCATGGGACAGCGAGGGAGCAGTTAAATGAGATTTGAAGTATAGAGGTCAGCTGTCATCAGGGGTGTCCTCTAATTCTCATTTTTTTCAGGTTTCTTCATTTTTTTTCCCCCTTTCAATGACCAGCATATTTCCCTTATTATTTATTCCTGGCACACTCTCCAAGCCTCTCGTTCAGTTGTGCTCCTTTTTAACCCTTCCTTCACCTTCCTCCTGTTTAAATTTGGTGACAAAGTGGGGTGCGCTAGTGTGAGTTGAAAAGATATTACTTTCTGTTTCAGTCTCTCCATCACTAATATTAAGTTAATTTTTTTTTCCATCCTGTGATGAAAATCTGCACAAACTTGTCACATAGACAATGCTCACTGTCACATAGACACATTTCTGTCATCTGAAGAACGAAGGAATATATATTTTTTTCAATTTACAAAATATGATAATTTAAAACCAAAGAGGACAGTACACTTAGACGAAGTCTGACATTGTGTGACTGTGTGACTCTGTGCACTAAAAAGAACTGATTCAGATTATAGTAATATGCAGTATGGGCAATGTATGTGTACAAGCTTTTAGCAAGATATGTATTGCTAATTTTGTAACTACAACTAAATTTTAAAACAGTAACACAAAGTGGCTCACCATGATTTATGCTGGCCATTTATACATTTTCAAAATTTACACACCAGCTTTCCAGATTATATAGTCTTTGAGCTGAAGTGTGGTTAAGGGCTCTATCAGGTACTCTTTCTTGAGTGCTTGACTTCTCTCTCTTTCTTTGTCTGTAAAAATATTTGAGAACCCATCTGTTAGATCATTTTGGTGAGTCATCATTATTGTAGCATGAGGTATTCGGAACTAAAGGGTTTCTTCTCTCACTCCAGTTAGAAAGAGAAACCTGCCACTTTTACCTGTGTCTTTGTTGACAAGCTTCAGGTAGAATGGGACATCATTAGCAACCATATGGAGATGCTTTATACCAGATTAGTTCCAAAATATTCAAATTTTCATTGGTGTAAAAATCTCTGATCTTAATCTTAGTCATCCAAGATGCTATATACACTATATTGCCAAATGTGACCATGACACCCTCATGTTTCCTGGGCACTAATATGGAGTCAGTCCCCCCTTTTCAGCTATAAGAGCCTATAAGACTATATATTTTCTGCTATAATTCTGCTATAAAATGTAGTATTTCTACATGTTTTTGGAGCATAGCTGTGGGGATTTGTACACATTCAGCCATAAGAGCATTAACAAGGACAGGCATTGATGTCAGGTCAGGAGGTCTGGGGTGCAGTCAGCGTTCAAATTCATCCTAAAAGGTGTCCGATGAGGTCACACTCCAACCTTCGGCAAACCACAACTTCATGGAGCTGGCTTTGTGCACAGGGGCATTGTCATGCTGGAACACATTTGGGCCTCTTAGACCCCGTTTACACTTGGTATTAAAATGCATCTTGGGCGATCTGATCTCAACTGGACAGCGCTAAATACAAGTGTAAACGACCTCCAAGACGCATTCAAGACACATTCGCTCAGACCACTTGCCGAGGTGGGTCTGGGACGCATTTAACCACATACTTTCTGTTGTGTAAACGCTAATGCGTCCTGATGTGTCCGCAACACAGACGTAACAGGAAAATACGTCATTAATGCTGGATGCAGTGATTGTTTTGGTAACAGCATGACACGCTAGAAAAAATTGGAGAGAAGTGAGGATGAAGTGCAAGAAAATAAGGTACGTTGCAGGTTTAACGTTTTGATATAATTTTGCGCAGGGACCTTTGACCTTCTAACGGAAGTGATGTAGGCAGTAACGAAAAATTTGAACAAAAAATGGCCAGTTGGACACCTTGGAGACGCGTGATAAACACCGGTGTAAACGGCGACGTGTCTCGGCAGTCCATTTGTGACCTGAATGCTCAAGACGCATTTTAAAACCAAGTGTAAACAGGGCCTTAGTATAAGTGAAGGTGAATTGTAATGCTACAGCATTCAAAGACATCCTATACAGTTGTGTCCTTCCAACTTTGTGGCAAGAGTATGAGAAAGACCCATATACGGTTGTGATAGTCAGGTGTCCACAAACCTTTAGCTTATATAGTGTAACTGTGGAGAGGATTAATGGAGGTGCAAAGCATCAAGCATCGAGCTGCAGTTTATTGGAAATCTATCATTCAAAAACAAACGTTTGCTTTCTTCATGATCATTGATGTTTTTTGGATATGAGCATCCTTGTGTTTGCTTTAGAGTATTGTTCTAGTACTATTTAATCCGTACTCTAACATACTAACAACTGAAAGATGCCAAGAAAGGCTATGTTCATGTCTTTAATGTCTTTTTTCCACTGACGGATTTTGGCACAGACCTCTGGCTATGTTGGACTGTTGTGGATATAGGTTTGTGGGGTTGTTGCAGGCTGACATAAAGCAGGCATGCACTGTGCACTAAGCCTCTGTGCATAATCATGTAGAACACTAGTCTCTAGTTTATACTATCTTCATTCGCTTTGGGTCAGTTACATACCATTCTAACAGATGACAGTGAATGAGATTCAAGTGTACACCACTTACAGCTTCACTTGTTGCTACTATTGTAGTACATGACTAGAGAAAGGAGGTTATATGAATTAACAAGAAGAGGAACTGGAGCCTGAAAAGTTGCAAGAAAGACTTCTTATTAAAACGCCCTAAAAAAAAACGGTCTTAAAGACAACAAAAAAGTCTTAAAGACACAGATATGATATTATGGTGATATTCTTGTTTACATTTTTTTTAGTTCACCACTTCTGGGAAAACAATCTGAATTTTTTTTATGATACCTATTTGTGCAAATCCTTACGTCCGTACAATAAAATGCTCTCTAGGACCTTTTATGTCCCACCCCTAGGGGCAGGTCTTGTTAAGCAAACATGGCTCAGTATTTTATTATTTGTTTTGCCCGGGTACCTTTCCACACACTATTTCCACATGATTTCCTTTGGTTAAAAAAAAAGAAGTTGTGTTTTTGAAGAAGGTGGAATTTGTACAAGGTTGCAGGACAATTAAATCGGAGCTATTGACTGCTGGAGTATTTTGCTTCATTAGAATGAGCTAGAACATGATTCCATGCTTCTGTGCCACAGAAGCTTCTCCATCAGTAAGAGTAAGTAAAAGGCTCTCATTTAGTCTTAACTGTCCTTCATATTTAGCTAGGTCACCAAATATGTTTAGATTAAGCGGCTGTATGGAGAATCTCAAACGCAATTGGCTGCTTGTGTAACTCAGTCAAGCACAACCTGATATCACTCCTACTTCCTGTTTTAGGAGGAAATATGTCAACATACGGAGTCAAAGCACAGCTAAGAAGCCATTTCTTAGGGCTTTAAATTCTAGTTTATGGACCTGTCTATTATCTGTAACTATAATGCAGACAAACTTTTAAGAATTTCACACACCTAAGGATTTTTGTTGCTGAAATCTGCAACACTTTAACTGTATGTGTGATTAATTACTTTCATGGATATAAGACAGTTATAACATGATTTGTAAATTTGAGTATTGTTCAGATTTAAAACTTCCTATAGGTAACCATAATGATGGAGAGAAATGTGAATATGACAATATTACACATGAGTCAGTAGCTTTTCCTTTATTGGATGGATGACTTATCCACAAAGATTAAACCTGTAAGGGAGAGAAGAAGGAAGAGAGAAACAATAAATATATAGACTACAATTAAAATAGAGTTTTGAATCATATTATTTAATGTATTTTTTAATGTTTACTCACAGTAATGTTGTTTGTATGTGTTAGGGGTTTCTTGAACTAGTACTAGCTGACTAATACATCCAGATTTCTATTATAGGACTGTAATATTTGTCCATTTTATTATGCCAATAAAATACATGTGTTTAATGTAAGTGACTAAAATCCAAAGGAATTTACACTGAGTAACTAGTCTAATAGGAAAATCCACACTGGGTTGGTGTGATAGGGCCCAACGTGAAGCAGCCTGGTTTGTACTTGAAAGGTGTTTAACATTCGAACACTAAGTCCATCTATACCACTTTATCCGTCTGGGTCGTGGGGGAGCTGGAGCCAATCCCAGCATCTTCGGGCGAGAGGCGGGGTACACCCTGGGCAGGTCACCAGTCCACCAAAGACAAACACACCACACAATTCACACCTATGGACAATTTAGAGTAGCCAGTTGACATAATCTGCATGTCTTTGGACTGTGGGAGGAAACCGGAGTGCCCGGAGCAAACCCACGCATGCACGAGGAGAACATGCAAACTCCACACAGAAAGGCACCCTGGGTGACCCGGGGATCGAACCCAGGACCTTCTTGCTGTGAGGCGACAGTGCTAACCACCGCACCACCATGCCGCCCTCGAACACTAAGTAAATAGGAAATTTTAAATTTGTAAAAAAAAAATAATTACATGAAAAAAAGAGGAAATTGGTGTGTTTCTTTCATGACCTTATTTGTAAATCAAGTGGCTCCACCTGGGGTTGTGACCCCTAGTTTGGGAAACCCTGCACTAGCTCTGGGGGGCTGTATACTTTTTTGGATAACTTTTTTTTTGTCTAAAAATATTTCAGATTAGAAGGAGCCAGTTCTACAATCCACTGCATAAGACTGCTCAGGGATTTTTTTTTCTTTTACTTTAATGAATTGTTTGATATGACTGCACAAAACTTGAAAAAAAATGTATATGACTAATTGCGGATGCTACTGCACTTCAAAAAATTACATGCGGAAAAAAAAAGTTAAATTAAGGTGGGCCTATCATGAATAAAGGAAAAGCGATCTAATATTTCTCATTATGAAATGATTATAGAATATGTATAAGATCATTAAACCTATTTCTAGGCATATTTATTAATTCAAAGCTTAAAAGGTTCCTATTTTATTGGCAGACTCTAGATTCTTTCTAGAAATAAATGCCTTAAAGTCTGTTAATAGAATAAGATTATACCAAGCTTGAAATGAATAAAAAAATATGTAGAAATAGTCCTGAAACATTTTTTTGCTTTAACTATGGAAAAGTTCTGGAAAAAATTTGTGAAATTATCAGTGGTCATGCAACTCCAAGTGTGTGTGTGTGTGTGTGTGTATGTGTGCAGCTTCCTGTTAATGGATTCCATATGATATGGATTTCACAATTTTACAAGTGACATTCATACTTGTGTGTTTTTAGCATTTATACCTGTCTGTGTCTCGTCCGCTGTATCCAGTGTCTCTGTGTTTGTGAATTCCTCCTCTATTCCAACCTGCCTTAAGCGTATCAAAAACTCCTGTGTTACAAAACCTGCACACAGACCATCAAGCTCATATTCTTTTTACCCCACAATAGTCAGTAATAGTCAGCACAATTATTTATATTATATCTTAAGCACTGGATTAAACAGATAAGTTTGTATAAATTGTAAACCTCTGAGGCCTTGACAGGGCACACACAATGCAGTCATGCAGACTTACTTGGTCTGGTAGTGTGAGAGGAACTGCAATGAGTCAGACGGTGTGTCTGACAGGGTCTTGAGGATGGGTGTGTTGAGGATGAAGCCTGAGCCTTCCTGAAAGAGAACAGAACTCACTGGCCTACTTTGCACACCGTGTCTATAACACATATTTTACTGCATCCTGTCTCCCAGAGATTCGTTCAGACTGCGCCGCTCTTTCATAGGGTCATATCTGGCATTGTAGACTATAACTCAGCCACTGCCTACAATGTGATTCCAGTAGATTGGATTCCAGTGGATGAAAAATCATGCCCAACTGAAAAGAAACCAGCTTGATGTTGACTTTCAGAACTCTCACTAAAAGCAAAAATGATTAGTCTCTAATGCAATACTGCAGAGTTTAAGATAAAGCCAGAGCACTGTAAGCATTCTTGGATAATTTACAATAACTAAGTCAAAAAAAAAAAAAGAAATATGTCTTGTCTAATTTATTTAAAGAACTTCCAACAAAGACCATTTTCTGATGAAAGTGGAAAGGAAATACGCCAAGGAAAATCAGTCAATAAATTAAATCATTCTGTTAGTCTCTGTCTGTCTAAACCGTCAGTTTATTCATGCCCTTTGCAGAGGTTTTGTTCATCTTTATATTGATAATATTAACATTTAATATTCTATTATTTAATACAGCATTACTATTTAAATGAGAAAAACAACACAACACACAGATTTGAGCAGGGGTGTCCAAATATTTGCGTTCAAGTATAACAAAAGTAAAGCTCATTTTCAAATAATGGCATGAAGACTTCTCTAAATTCATCATTTTTTAGCACCATAATGCAAGGAAGGAATACAGCCTTATTGCCCAGGTTTATCGTACCCTAAACACGCTCCATTTTTCTTCTGCGTGCCTGATACAATACATCCATAAGTCTGCATGATAACAGAGTATGTATCATCCTGACTAACGTCTAGAGGTAATAATTCAAAGCGAATGGCCTTAGGGAATAATTTTGAAGATGTTTTTCCACTGCTTAATAGAATAAAAAAAAGCTCTTTGAAACTTCTGGAAAATCATACATGCCTAGTCATCTTGACCTACGAATACTTGACATGCTAATCTAGCCAGAGAGTGTAAGGAGGTTTAATGACAATGCCGGTCAAACCTTCCGTCCAATGGTTCGCTCAGCAAACTGCACGCTCTTCTGTCTGTGGCTGCGAGGACACACTTTTAGAGAATCCTGAGGACAGAGAACACTACTACATTTTCCAACTAACCTTATTACCAGCCCCTTAATGGAGTTAACGAGGATGATCGTAGGAGTCAAACGTGACTCAGTGGGAAAGCAATGAAATGTATGTATGAAATGTATAAATGGATGAGTGTAGGTGCGTGCTGCTCTCACAGGGTACGCCAACGCTTCCCGAGCGTCTCTGGTGAATGCAGAGTCTCGATGAGCTTGATTGACCAGTTTGGGTAACACTTCATTGCCCTGATACACAAACACACGGCACCTGTACCTGCTATGTACTGTGCTATAACACATCATCACATGTATTATATTATTACATTATAGACAATTCAACACAGAGAGAGACCTGAAGGAAAAACGTAGGGCGGAAGTCCGTCCTCGTCACGCTGCTCTGCGTCTGCCAAACTTCTCCCTGACAATCAGAAACAGATAGGCGAGGTAACATGACGGAGCATAACAGGAATTCAACTGCAAAATACAATCAGTTTAAAAGTAACTGAGCAGTGAGGTTTTTTGCTGCTTTGACTCCAGTACATCTGATGTAACAGTAACTATGAAGATAACATGCAGCTTTATGGATATTCAGGGATGAACCACATAGGACTCAGACCTCAGGAGTCCTTAGACAGTTTGGATAGTTAGCTGCTGTTAAGTTTCTGTTGCATCATACCTAGAGTGCAGTAATGATGGGTCGAGGAAATAACAAGTATTAAACCTTATAGTTATGTTTAGTATAAACATCATGTCTATATAAAGATTGTTGTATGTCCATTTCCTCCTCCAGTTGTCTATAACAATCTGAAAGGAGTACAGTGTGATTCTAAAAAGGTCTGTTATTGTGTATAAACTCCAATATGCTGGAGTGCAGAGCAAGGACAAAAAATTTTTAACTGAATAAGTAGCAAAGCACTGTGATGTTTTGCCAAAGCTACACTTGACTGTCATTTCAAAAACGTTTCCTACAATAAAAAGCGGTAAGAATGAAAATATACTGAATTGTAGACCATGGAAGTGTCTTGAGGTAGAAGTATATTGTATTGCAGGTTGTTTCCGTCAGTAAATCCGATCTCCCCTTTAGCTCCTACGATCTGATGCCTACGGTACACTGTGACACAAACACAATAGCAATGCTTAAGAACACACACATCATTCACACCAAGGGGAAATTTAGAGTCACTAATCCACCTACTGGCATGAGGACATACAAAACTCCTCCCAGACCGCAACCCGATCTCAGGATCAAACAGAGTATCCTGTGTCTTCACATTTCTGCTTAATATTTGAATTTAAGGTTTGATTTTACCTGAGAGTGAGGGCGTCGGAGGATTAAAACTGCATTTATACTCTGTCTGGCATGACACTAATTTCTATATAAGAGAGAAAAAGAGAGAATTGTAGACAAAGTAAATATGAACATTGAGCTTAAATGGGTCAGATTGAGTACAGAGATATGATTCTCACAGGTCCAGGTTGTGTGTGAAGCTGCAGATATCCACTTTCTCTGTGCTTGGCGTTTGTGCTGGGCAGAGCCTCAGCTCCATGGGGTACGGCCAGTGACTGGTAATGACGCTTAGTCTGGGACTGAAAACTGTCCAACAGTGAAACACTAGCGAGAGAGAGAGAGAGACCTACAGGTAAGGATGGTAGAACCAGACACACAGGGTTATCAGACATACAGCATTTTTTGCTGACCCGAGGTTGGGGTTGTCAAGCAAATCAAGGCTGGGGCTGTAGTAGACAGCAGGTTTCAGATTGGCAGAGTAGCCTGTCCCATGATGACCTAAGCATGAGCTGAAGCATGACAGAAAGAGAAAAAGATTAATAAAAACAAAGTGTCTCTGATGTAATAAAGAACCCAAACATTTCACTTTTGGGCAGAAATAACGTATTAGCGATGCATGAGCAGAACGGAACACGTAAACACAACACAAACTGCGTATTTTATTTTGTTCCCCATAGTTATAACCATCCTCTAATCCTAAACGAAAAAATGTTGAATTATCATGCGCATGTACTGTAGGCAATTTCCTATTGAAAGTAAATCTGAATATCAGTGTCAGATAGTCATGCTTCCACTACACTGCTTAAAGCTAAACATGATGGAAATGTAAGTCATGGAGCCTGCTGGAGAAAACTGTAAGGTGTATAAGGTCTGGCCTCTTCTCATCTCCTCTCACCATGGTCCTGTTGGTAGGGAGTGCAGTGCAAATTAAGAGAGGAGTTAAGCATCCTTCGGTCTGCTTTGCCTTTATGAGAAGCGGCTGTGTCCTATGGTCTGCCCATCTATAAGGAAAAACTATAAGCCTACAACAAATAACATAATGCATTTAGACACATAAATAAACACAGTTATAACCAGGGGACATTACTTTTGATGCTTACTTTGTTATTGTTATGGGAAGGATTCCCGAGGTGGTTAGTGGATGGGAACCCTAACCTGTCGGCCCAAAAGAGCCAGATGTAAATGGAACCAAGATGCGTGAATGAATAAAATGAGACAATGACCAAAAATATCTCTTCTGTTTCTCTTAAACCCAAAAAAACTCTTCTGTTTCTCTTAAACCAAAATCTCGCTTCTATTTCTATTTCCAAGTAGACGAAGGCAAAGTGGTAGAGGGTCTCGCGGAGCGCCTCGTTGATGAAGCGTTGGAAGAGCGCAGGAGCATTAACCAGGCCAAAGGGCATGACCAGGTATTCGTAGTGGCCCGTCAGCGTGATAAATGCAGTCTTCCATTCATCCCCTGTCCTGATGCGGATCAAATTATAGGCACTGCGCAGGTCCAGTTTTGTAAAAACTCTGGCCTGCTGCAGGCATTCAAAGGCCGAGTTCATCAAGGGCAGTGGGTAACGATCCTTTTGAGTGATGGAGTTCAGCCTCTGGTAATCGATACAGGGTCTCCGGTCCCCCCCCTTCTTCTTGACAAAGAAGAAGCCTGCCTCTGCTGGCGACCTTGATGGTCGGATAAACCCCATTGCTAGAGCCTCCCTGATGTACTCCTCCATCGCCGTGTGTTCA
>JAQQZR010000012.1:18055070-18070202 GCA_030068235.1 Notoglanidium macrostoma | reverse complement strand
CCATGGTTGTTGTTCAATAATAAAATTATTCCTCAAAAATACAACTTGCCTAATAATTCTGCACTCCCTGTATATCAAATTCCAAATCCAGACAAAAGACTCTTCATTGCCATTGATTTTTGCACAGGTGCTAGTTTTAACTGTCTTTTTACACTCCCCTGAGTAGAAGCAGGGCTTGATTTCATTTGACAATCTATTCCAATTTGCCGAGCTCTTAAGTCTAGCTTGCTTTTTCAGCCAAGGCTTAAAATTGGGCACCTTGACTCTTATGTAATGACTAAGTACTCTCGACTGCAGCATCAAAATAGCTCCAAAGACTGACGATAAAGACCGAGACCATTAAATGCCATTGTCTTTTTTTCTGTTTTACATTAAGTGGGTTTTGTGGCGTTGCTGTAGATCCACAACCTCAAGCACTAACTGTGCCTACTCGGGATTTTCCGACGCTCCAGATAAAGCACAGACATGAATCCGGCATTTAGGCATGGTCCTAATATTACGGCGCATGGATGAGTTTGTTGTAAATATATTTTTACGTAATCTTATTTCAATTCTGTGGTATCCATATTAATTACAATTTTGTTATAGCTGATTACTCACAAGTGAATGCAAATGTTAATTGTTTTTACTCTTATTTATTACTAATAGCTTATTAATAGTGTTTTAATAATCACGTCTGCTCTGCTCAATCAGAATATCAGTACTCCTGTAACGTGCGGAAATATGTAACGAATGTAACAAAATAAATGACTAACTATAGATTGTCTTACAAGTGAATTCATCAGATTAGACCTGCACGTGTGTAAGAAAACGTTTGAAGTATGTCAGTAGGCTTTTTGATCAGCCTTACACTTGCATGTGTAAATGTGCAAAGGGCTTTCAAATTCTTTTTTTTTTTTTTTTTTTTTTTTGTGGAAAGTAAAGACGACTTCATAATAATTTTTCTGCTTAAAAGACTTGCAGTGAACAGTAATAAAAGTAAACAAAGATAATATTTGGAGTGACGACCCTTTGCTTTTTTTCTTAAATAGTAGTCCCAGGTACAACGTGTACAGTTTTACAAGGAAATGAGCTGCAAGTGTTATCTTGGAAAATCTGCCACAGTTCTTCTGGAGACTTTGACTGTCGCACGTCAGTCCCCCAGGAGTCTTCATTATGGGTTTTTTTGTCTGAAAAGTGGTCTCTTGCGTAAATATGTTGCTTTCTTTACTGAAATACAAATTATTTTTTTATACGTTTTTGTACTGACTCAGTGATGCAAAAAAAAAATTAGTTATCAATAAAATGTGTTATATAGGGTGGCTCGAGACTTTTGTACAGCACTGTACCTCACGAGGACGATGTGATTCTACATTCGTCGCTGCTATATTGTGACGATCTAAAGCATGCTATATAAATAAATTAACAATGAATTTATTTGAATTTGTACGAATAAAAAGCTACAGTTGCTAACCCATATCCACTGACATCTCTATCCCAAACATTTCATTCATACAAGTGAATTTGTATTTGTTAGGAAAAACAGGAAGTGGCCTCAGTAGCTGTTGTTCCAGAGATATTACTGTCTGAAGCCGACATGACAGATATCGATCATTATTTCAGGCACATGACCAACTTGTTATGGTAAGGACAAGCCAAGTTCATTACTGAGAACTGTTCACATCCACATTCTTGGGAATGTCTACACACATGATGACCGTGACACGGAGCCAACTTTGGATTTCAATATTATTTCTTAGCTCTAATTTCTAAGGTGAGAAGAGAACTTATTGCCATTACACGCTCTATAGAACAAAGGGATCTCAAACTCCAACAGGAAGTCAGGAAGTCCTTAAGGTGTGAAAAAAGAAAATATCTAACACTCTCATGAACTATTCAAATAATAGGTTTAGTATTATTCAAATGTGTCCAGTGATAATATCTTAGCTATTTATTGGACTTTTTCTTTCTTTCCATTGACAGAACACATTAGGTCTGAGTAGATGCTATTTAAAAGGTCCACTTTGTAGGATTCAGCCACCTGAATGCCCCGCCCTTTCCCAAGCGTATATTACAGCGTACGGTGGCCATCAGGAGCCCGTCGCATACTTATAGTACTTACATTCACACTCACACGCTTTTTCCGTGCTAAATAATAAGTACAATCCTCCATTTTTCAAAATTTGGGTTCTCGAACGTGTTAGCCTGCACCAGCAAACACTCGTTCCTCTTATTTCTTCTTCCTCGTCTTCCTTCCGGATTCACGCCGCCACTTGTAAAAACCCAAAACGTGTAAGGCGCTCTCTAGAGGTTTGTCCATTCTGGATTACTGTAGCGGCGCAACATGGCGGCTCCGTAGAGGCGGACCCGCTAGCTATGGCGATATAAAGGGCTCATTCTAAGCTTAAGAAAACACAACAACTCATAGTTACAGGTAATTATACACTAATGACAACATACTTATGAATATAATATTCCATTTCTGCTAATAGAGCCCCCGACATAGAGGACCTTTAAGTTTTGAGTTAGTGAGGTCTGGATTGAGCCGTCAAAAAAGTCAATAATAAATAAAGCATTTAATGATGGTGGGATGTGATTTTAAACTAATTATCACACTTTCTCAGATGTGACACATTTATGACTTTCCGACATGCGCCTACAGACGAGATCCGTGTGACGAAGGACCTGACGCAAGTGACGGGTCAATGGATAGAAATCGGGACGGCCTTACAGCCGATCAGAGAGACGCAGTGTGTGAGTGAGAGAGCGAGAGAAAGAGAGACAGAGAGAACAAGCACTCATTTGTCAGTGCTGTACTGTCTGGCCCAGCCTCCATGTATTGCTACACCCGTCTTGAGTGGCCTCTCCCTTAAAATACAAAAAAGTATTACTGTTTAAACATTTATTATTATATTTATCATCTTTATTACGCCGCCGTATAGTGCAGGTTAACTCTATTTCTCTGTCTCATTTTTTTTTCAGAGGCATACAGAAAGACAGAAAGAGAAAAGAGGATAACCTTGCATATTGGCTGCTTTTTCACATCAATGATTTTCTTTCACACACACACACACACACACACACACACACACACACACACACATACACACACAGGCAGGTAAAGGCAGTTTTAGGGCAAACTCTTTATCTCAAAGGTTCCTGCAGAGACTTATCCCCATCAATAAGTAAAGAAATAAAAGAAAGAAAGAAAAACCAGGAGAACAGAGCAGACTGCGTTACAGATGCCCTGACGGGGCGCGCAGCCCACTTCTCACTTCTCACAGCAAGTTTGGAAGAACATTTGCTTCATTTCATCAATTGTCTATTTTTATGGCGAAGATGACTATCTTTTTTGTATTTATAAATTTTTTTCTTTCCATCTGAATTACTGTATATCGCTTTTACAAAGTCCCAGATGACCCGGAACGGACGGGCTCAAAAGTTAGCGGTTTTCCATTCAGTTCGCTAAGATGAATAGTTTTTCATCTGGAGCTACGGCACGTCACCTACGGCACAACGACGACAAAATGTCAAGGGGAAACTTTACTACCATTGTTTCGGTGATACAGAGTTCAAAGAAAAAAAATAGTCCGAGAGAGAGAGAGAGAGAGAGAGAGAGAGAGAGAAGCTGGAGGAAGAAGAAAAAAGGAGGGGGGGGGAGAAACAAGAGACAATGGACTATGCAAATAAAGGACATGTATAAAGGAAGGACGATAAAAAGAAAGGATGGTAAAAAGGATATGATGTTTATCTGACACCTCTTGTGGATTAAATATGCATGAAATTGCTTTAATGAATAAGCACAAAAGATGACCGGGGCGGACTGGGAACAAAAAATCAGCGGGGAATTTGTTTTAAAGTGCACATACTTGTACTGAAAGTGCATCAGCTAGGCTACATTAGCTCTAATATATAATGCCACATAAGCAAATAAAATATAACCATTAACAACAAAGTGTTGCATGAAAATGCAAATGTAAAATTGTATATTCTTTAACATTACAACTGCACAGTTTCTTCTTTGTTTGGACAATTAAAGTACCGCCTTCTGAAACAAATCAATTCAGTTCATCTTTGTATGTTTCAATCATTTCTTTACGAAAGCTTGGACTTAATTTATGGTACACAGTTTCTCTGCTGAATAAGTGCCAGAGAGTGAATTCATGGAGGTTACAAATGTAGCCCAGCTAGCTACCATTACACTTGTCTGTGTACTGTAGTACTGCACGACTGTCGCACCAGGACGGATTTTGCTAGCTAGTCATGTTCTGCCAGCAAACATTCCTTTTAAGCAGCATAGTGAATGTTCTGAGAGGAAAAAGAAAAAACGCGGCTGGCCCACGCAACAGAAAACGGAGCGTCCCACCGGGAAAAGTCTCAAGCGTCCCGATGGCCAGTCCGCCCCGGAGACGGCTAGTAAATGAGCTCCCGAGAGTCTACGATGCTCTCACCTGAATTTAATGAGAGCGTAAAGACTGACCCAAAAAAAGCAGGAGAGAGAAGGGAAAGGATAGAAAATAAGAGAGATCGAGGAGAAGCAGGGATCGGACAGATGTTACTGACCTCTAGGGAAATTTGGTAATAAAATATTATTATATATACTATAAATGAGCTGAAAGTGAACTGAAAGGTGCAAGAGGAAGTACTGGTAACACATCACATTAAAGTTTGCATATAGCAGTTTGAAATGGCTTCATTCAATTTTGTTCTTTTTTCATTAAAGCATCAAAAGTCAAGAATTAAGATTTGCGTACAGTTACAAAAGAGGAGCTACTTTGCTAATTTAAGGATTATGATCGCTTCATATGCAGACCTTAACAAAACATGTTACCAAAATGATGGCAGAGCGGGGAAAAAAAGATTCAACTAAGGGAGAAAAGGAGAAAGCGCAAAGTAAGATAAGGAAAGGAGAAAGAGACAAGAGGCCACACAAGGGCAGTGGCTAATAGTTATAAGGTTTGAGAGTGGATGGCTAAAAGTACCCGTGTTTTGCAGCCAGGCATCGAGTCAGTCTTGTGCATAAGGATGGGGCATGGACTCAAGGGTCAAAGGGTAGAGGTTATGGGGTCAGGGCGAGGGTGATCAGGCTTTCAGGGCGTGCCACTGTGCCACGTTGGTGCGCGGCCTGCTCAGCATGTCTTTCCAGTGCTTCACTTCTGCTGGACCGCTCTTCCATGACAGATAGATCTGATCCAGGAACAAACACACACACACACACACACACACACACACACACACACACACACACACACACACAATTTTTGACTTAGTTTATGGATTTCTGTGCCAATGTTACACTCTAAGAGTTGTGAAACACCAAGATGACTTTGAAGAACTGCCTCGTGTCTTCTGTTCAAGTTTCATTTGAACAGTTTCACATAACTGTTATGGAGACTTACTATGAAGGACAATACATCTCCACAGCAGCAGGTGGCAGTAGACTGCATTAATCCTCAAAAAATTTACCTAGACACTAAACCAGCGTACAAGCGTACTGCTGGATTAATAATACTATTGCTAATAATACTAATACTATATAATAATACTGTAATGACTATGTATTGTTAATAATACTCATAATAATACTATATTGCTAATAATACTAATACCAAAATAGTATGCCACCTACTAGCATTAGTGTCAATAGTTGCATACTGTCATGACATGTGATATAAGGTTTGTGACATAGCCAAATAAAACCAATCTATCCTTTTCAGACCTCTTTGAATCTGAGAAATATTGAGCAAATGATGAGGAGCAAGAGGGCGCAGTGCAAATAAGACACGGTGCAAGCGTGGTATGACCTCGCAACACGTCTGACATCCAACTACACGTTACAAAGGCTGTAGTTAATTATGCACCCTCCAGATGGGACCGCCCACTAACTGGCCCGGGCCATTTGGAAAATTAGAAAATTTTGAAAAGTGCGTTAAATTTCTTTGTTGGACATGAGGAAAATAATGCAGCTCTTCGTGATATATGTTCTATGACCAAGGTTGACCAATGTTAAAATGCAGTTTTCCTAAGTAGTTCTTTCATCAAGGACTAAATTGTCTTTTATTATTACAGATATTATAATTAATAAAGAATATTGAAATCATTCACACAAATACAGCAGATTTATTCAGTAACGCATACTGTGAATAGAATCCATGCATAATGCATAATCCATGGAAAAAAAGGATCAACATTTTTTTTTCAAAGTACCTTGCCGATGACATCGTTACGGCTCAGCCGGTCCTTGTCCATGACCGTGATGATGATGGTGGTTTCTCGGAGCACGTGTGCGGGAACGTCAAAGGGGAAGGACTCGTTAAAGACGGGATTTAAGCAGCGCTTAATAGTAATTGTCTTTTTCTTCTCCACACGCTTGTCTTTGTGCATGAGCCACACCTTCACATAGGGATCTGCAGATAATCAGAGAATAAAAATTCTGCGAATCTTCGCACGTGAACGAAAGCACGTATCTGGCACGCGTCTGGAGCTTTGGTGACAAATACAGTTTTTGTACTTATCTGTGAAATCACTGGCCTTTCCTTTAGGTAATGTTTATAAAAGCAGAATGTCGTAGCTGAGTGTAAGTGGAACGGCGGCCTGACATGGTGTCAGAATGAGCAGTGAAGAGGAAAGGAGACTGGCTTGCTGTCAGTGTTTGATGCTGTGAGAGCTATAAAGTGTGCCTAAGACTGCAGTTGAGTTTTGAAGTAACACTAAGGTCGGTACGATAGGGACCAATACAGATGAAACGATCAAGAGCGAAAATCAGAATGAGACGTGAATAGAAAACAAAAAAGGAGAAGGAAGAATGAAATCCATGCATGTTTAATACTTTATTACTAGGTATATATTTACCTGATGTGCCTCCAATGTCCATGGCTTTAAGGTTGCGTGCTTTTATAATATTGACAGTGATGGTGTTGGCGGTAGGATTATAACACAGAGACACAAGCAGATCTCCTCGACTCCCCTACAAGTCAAACACACACAAATATGCGCCTTATTAGTCCGCACACCAGGACTGCAATGCCCGAGTTCACAAAGAATGACGCTGTGTAAAAGAAGAACCTAAACTCGGCCATGATGTCACTTCTAATCGATATCACATTCAGCATCAGGCTACTCACACTGCCGTCACTGCACGGTTTCAGGTCCTTCCAGAAAGTCTGATGTTGGCCCAGCTCCACCTTGTTTAGTGGAATAGACACCTCTCCTATAGGGTCGTTCCTGCTGAAGCGGTCATAATCCAGCACCTGCATGTACAGCGTGCGCTCTCGCACCTTCTCATACGGGAACCCTGGACAAGCAGACAGAACTGGATATGTCACTCTGATATCTACAGCCAAATACAACGGCACTGCCACTCTGATAGCAACTCAGAGGTTTTGATTGGGAACTTGGCTAAAAGAAAAGGTCGCTGCAAAAGTTTGAACCCCCCTCATGGTTTTCGGGCAAAATGAAATCGCACCACAGTTTTTTTTTTTCTACAATAAAAAACATTCCAGTGTGTTAAAAATAAAATGTGTATGCATTTACATAACCCATAACGCGAGGCAAAATGTCCAGTAAAATTGTTCCAAAAAAAAGTTTCTGCCATGACCTCCGTCTCCAGAGTTGTATGGTGTTTTGCGGAGTTAGAGCAGATACAATAACATTGCAACTAAAATAATCCAAAAGCTCCTCGGAGGATATGAAAAACGCCAGAGGCAGTTCTAAAAGCAGAGGGAAGCATACAAAGTGATTAGAGAATATTTACATCATCCAATAAAGTTTTTGTAAACTTTTTTTTTTTATCCTGATAGGTTTCTTTACTTTGCTAAGTCTGGTGTAATATCGAGAGGGAATAATCCGTCACCAAGCTGGTTATATAAGGTGCCTATCCACTTGTTATACAGAATGAATACCCAAATCCTTGCATTATCTATATCGCTTATCCGTCAGCAACTGTGGTTCGCCGATTAATTGGCGGACTGCCTGGGTGGTTTCCTTTGGAATTATTGGAGTTTTCCCATTTGCTCTTTTCTTTGTGAAATACTAATAGCAAAGTTAGCACCTTGTGACTGTGGCCTCACATATATAGCCTATATAAGGTCCTTGTTACGTCACAGTTGCCCTGGGGCCATTCTCGTCAAGCAGAGCGACCCAGGAGGCCCTGGGAGTCCTTCACTCACGTTCACAAACCATGGTTAAATAAGTAAATTTCTGTTCTACTGCTGTACTACCACTGTGTTCCACACAGCCGGTGCTGGTTTCCCTCAGAACAAGTATAACAAAGATGTCACAAGGGTTCAAAACATGTCCGTTACGTGCACCTCACCGGACCCTAAGAGACAGCTGATACCATACTTAACAGAGGATAAGAATCACTCAAGTGCATCCTAGCACATAGGATGACACGCCTGAACGCCAGCCCTCAATGTGCTAACCAAAAATGCCTGCAATTTTTCATCATCCTTTCATGATAAGGTGCAACATTCCTAGTTTTACTACTGCTGTTTAAGTTGCTGCTGCTGCCATCCCAGCCAAACATATAATGTGTGCATATGAGTGGTGCATTCATAATAGACATGGCTTTGTCTTCTGTCAAGAAGGCTCACACATGCTGTTGGGACTGGATTCCACAACATGGTGGAAACGTTCATTTGAGATACTGGTCCATGTTGGCATAATTGCATCATGCAATTCATGTGTATTTTTCAGGTGCACTTTCATGCTGCATTTCTTTATTGCACCAGTCTGTGTAAAGTCAAGAGACTGCATTGTGTGAAAATCCCAGGAGATCAAAGGTTATAGAAAAACTCAGACCAGCCTGTCTGGCACCAACAAGCAAAATAATGGAGATCACATTTTTTAGTTGATGTGAATGATGCTACTGGCCTGTATCTGCATAGCTTAATGCACTACAAGGCTGCCACATGATTGGCTGACTAGATAATTGCATGAGCAAGTAGGTGTACAAGGACCCAACCATATCAGCTCGGCAGTGCTGGGAATCAAACACAAGGCCTTCTGCTCTGTAATTCAGAGCCCTGACCACTAAGCCACCACGACTAGCTCAACTAGCTAGCACTGATCCAATGCTATCTTTTAGCGTCAGCTAATTCAGGGGTAGAAGCGGTTGAATCAAGGCAAGTCATTTGAGCTAGTTGCGGTGCTCTTTTGCGGTGCATCACTGCTGGTTTGAACATGCATAAGAGCTGTTGATTGAAACTACTAGAACAGATCAGGCATTTGATTAGTTGTCTTGAGTTGAGGATCTATTTTTAATAGAGCCAAGGCAGCCATAAATCCAGCTTGCTGTGCATTTCTTGCTTCTGCTGCTGAGCCACACTCCTTCATTACACTCTGTTCATCAGAACCCCCAGCGGCGGGCTATGAACACTCAAATTGGCAGATTTCAAGAATGAGACACGGCCACTGAAGGTCTGTCTCTGTTTGCAGGACGGCTTTGCTAAGCTCCCCCGAGCTCTGCCTTTCATTATGCTGTTGCGTTGTTGCTTACAGCTCTTGTACTTATCCCATGCCCACTGCCAGGTCCTCGAATCTGTGTTCCAGTGTAGTAAAGGCACTTTTACTTTTCCACAGGGCTGAGCAGCTGAAATTTCTGCCTGTTTCTGCTCCTATCCTGACAATGCAAAGAAGAACTTTTTTTGCCTCTAGAGATCTCCACTGCTGTGTCTGCTCCTTACTGCAGTCCTTGCCTAGCAAGGAAGCAAGCAAAAGTTTGGAAAGAAACCACTCTAGAAGTAAAGCTGCTGCTTACAAATAAAAAAAAAAATTAATTAATTCAGTTTAACAAAGTAAAATATATTATCGTTGATGCGGTGCTATTTTTTAAGGAAACATTGATTTAACGTTTATGGATGTAGTCTCGGCTTTGTAACAAAGTTTCCCAGCTCAGGAAAGTCTTCAGGACAGACGAGTTTACGCTTTCCCTTTTCTCTGTAAAATGACAGGTTGCTTTTGTTTTTTGAGAGAGCGAGAGAGAGAGGAGAGGCTGGCGAGGGAATTACTCTTTATCACATCTATACTTTTAGTGAGAACAGGAACTAACTTGTCTCTTGGATGTTCTACAACATTAAATCTAGCTATAAACCAATAAAATGGGCAACGTGGCATTCATTGTAATCAGAATAACACACTTCCGACTGCTGTTATATGAACCATGCTGTTATTTTTGTTACTGTCATGTGTAATTCTATGGGTTACTACTAGTGCTCCCGGAGCTGGTGATCTCTGGTTCGATCCCCAGTCTCAGCAACTGAAGTGTTGAAACCCAGTCCTGTGTAATTCCTTACATATTATTAAAGTACAGGTCTCGTGAAGAGAAATGTTGTTCATAAGCCAAATAAAGTCTGTGTGACCCATAAAAAACCATGTCCTTTTACTGTCTGATCCCCGTGCAACATGAGGCTTGACAGGAACGCTTATGAACAGAAGTGACAGGAATAAAACTGACACACCTTCAAACAGGAAAGTCTCGTTCCAGTGAGGATTGAGGTTCTTCCTCTTAACTTTGGTCTCCAGTTTGTGTTTTTTGTCAGGCAGAAGGTAGATTTTAACAAAGGGGTCAGAGGTGCCCGAGAAATCTTTAGCAGGCAGGTCTTGACCTTTTAGTATTTTGACCGTGAGGGTGGAGTCCTGGAAGCTGTAGCCAACACTGAACTGAATCCTCCCCAGCTTCTCACTGATTGGACCTTCATGATCCTCATCCGAGCCAGGAGACAACTGAAGCGAAAAAGCACACATCCACCCACCCAACACACACACACACAGTCATTTATGTAATCAGAGAAGTGCAGTAAACAGTAATTACGTCAGTTAGGATAGAGTGCTTTGAGACAAACACTGTGTAATTAAGGTGTAACTGAAGTAGATTAACTCAATAGCTGTTTTTTAATTGAAAAACAGCAATGATAATATCTCTGACTCTGGTACTGGTCCACCCCACACACACCCCACACACACACAAACACACCTCTTCTGGACATGAAACACACAATCCACAGCCAATGATAATCTTACCATCACCATGTCCCCAGTGAGTGAGTTAGCGAGGTCAGAGACGGAGGAATGTCCACCAGCATCCGGTGGTTGTCCCTTTGGACTGTTTGCTGGCTTATTTCCCATATTCCTACTGCAAAGAGACAGATAGAAATGAAGAATGAGAGAGACAGAAAGAGAGAAAGTGACTCTCCATACAAGGAAGCTTCTCTTTTAGTGCGACTATTCCAGTTTTATCCCACACTTGTTCGAAATGTTCACTCACCGATAACACCCAACACGGACAATTACAACTTTAAAAGGATAAATTTTTTTAAAAACGCATACAATATGCAATATTTTCTCTCCGAGCTACACACAGTTCAGACAGCAAGCACGTGATGGACATTTCAACAAGATTATGCTCAGCAAAAAAAAAAAAAAGCAATAATACAAATAATGAGTGAAATCCAAATCCAAAAACTGCAAATGAAACTGTTTCAAAAGACACTCAGTTGCGGCAAGCACCTTTATTACTTCCTTACAACCATTAAAGTATAAAGCATGATCAAATTATAAATGCAATTAACAAGAAAACATTTTTTTTTTAACCACAAACAGGCATTTAACAAAATCCAACCACGCAACACACATCATCAGATATACAAACAGATTAAAGACTTTACAGTCGAATGTGTTAATTTTGGACCATGAGTAAATAAAGGAACAAGAAGGCTGACAGACATCACACATAGATGTGCAGACAGCGATTTACAATGAGATGAGACCTGTCAAACGGTAAGAATGCATTATTCTCTTGTAGCAGGTGTGAAACTGCCAGAATAAGTAGTATAAATATGGAGTGGTCTGTTTCTTACAGGCGAGAGAGAAGCCAAGGGAGAACACTCACTTACAGTGCAGTCTTACTGAACTAGTGAACAGAGCCAAACCCTGCAAAAAACTAATGAAATGAAACAGGGCAAATGAGCGAGAGAAAGAGACAGAGACAAAGAGAGCCCATGAGAGAGAGAGACTACATTTAAAACAAATGGACAGACACACAGTAAGAGACAATGGTAATGACGTGTGTTCAGTACCAGTGATGGACAGCAACAGATAGAGAGGCAGAGGGAAAATGAGACAGATGGACTGATCACAGGAAAAAAAAAGCAGTAGCAACAAAACAATGGGTGAAAGATTTAGACAGCAACTGCAGGAAAGAGAAAGACAGGAAAAAAGAGAGAAAGTTCTCTGTCAGAAAAGAGATGCAGCATATTATTAGCACGACTACAGACTACAGAGTCAAATGAAACCAGGAGAGAGACAACGACTACACCAGTGCTGAGTTATCAGAAGAGCAGAGCTGCAAGAGAGGAAAAAGTGCGAGAGAAGGAAGAAGAGCAAGAAGCCTGGAAACACAAGAAACACTCAATCCGGTCAGTCAGATAAAGAATAAACGAAGGAAAGATAAGAAACTACAAATACAAAAAAACAAAAAAAAAAAACAAAACAAACCGAGAGCATACAGATAGTTAAGCAAAATAGAGTGTATGCTGGAAAAAAAGAGCAGAAGGAGAGAGAAACAAGATTGGAGATTAGTTCGACAATGAAAAAAGAAAGGCCAGGATGAAACAATTTCTTTTCTCAGAGCAGAGAGAGCTGGAAAGAGAGGGATAGAGCAAGAAAAAAATCTAAAAGCAAACACAGAAGGGAAACAATAAGAAAGCTATTGACAAAGAGTGAAGTCTTGAAGAAACAGTAAACAAATAGAAAACCTCCAAGCCACAGAATAGAGACAGACACGCAGCTGGGCGGACGGACGGACATTACATTAAAGGGACGATGTGCATCTTTAGAATGGTGGGGAGACGAGCAAAGAAGAGAGAAATGAAAAATCTAGATATTCAATCAATTCAAATCTCAGATTGGATGGCAAGTCACTAGGTGGACCCCAGCAGTCTAAAGAGATTAGGACGGGGCCGAGGTCTACGCTCAGCACAGGGGTGCTGGGACACGAGCGGCTTATTCGGACCGAGTTTCGCAGTAGAAACTCAAACGTTGTCTGTCTGTCTGTCAACACGTTTTAGCTACCAGCATGGATATTAAAATTTGATAGAAAATGTTCTTTCAAGTTCAGCAGTTTTTTTTTTTTTGGTTTATGAATTCGCTTAATACTTCGATGAAGACACACAGACGTACCCATACGATTTTAAATACACACATGAAGCAAGCAAAGTGAGACAAGCAGAGACAAAGACATATAAACAACACTGATAAACAGACAACACCGACACACAGACAGACACACACACAAAGACTGGCATAACAGCCTTGGGAAAGAGGGAAGATAAAATGCTTGGCTAGCAGATGCCAGGTAATATTTGGCATTTGTGTTAATTAGTAAGCAATTGGTTAATTGTATAATTGAGTGCTGCACGGTATGCTGGGTTGGATAATCAGCTGCTAAGTGGTTAGTTGATTTGTGAATTGGTAAGTGTAATTGATTTTTTTTTGTGAAATTGAGCGAAATCCAATGGCAGAGTGATAAGAGAAGTGAGAGAAACAGAAACCGGGTACAAAATAGTGGAAAGGAAAAGGAAGAGGGCAGCGTGACCTCAAAAGCAACGGATAAAACAAAAGGAAAGAAAGAAAGTGAGAAACCAAGATTTTTTATTTCACTTCCTGACACCTTTTCTGTCTTATTGATTGGGAGGTGGCAGAGCGAATCTTCACTGAGGGCTGTATAATTCATTGTGCCTGAAGCCTTGTTCACAGTGAAGGTTGCTATTCTCTAGAACAGAGGTTTCAGGCTCCAGCTCCTCCTGGGCTGTATCTGGTGTGTTAAAAGAGAGAAAGACATATTTCTGTAGAGCTGAAACCCTGCAGGACTGGAGGATGTTACAAGGGAAAATAGGAACTAAGGTCTAAATATAGTCCTTGGGTATGAATGCGTATAATGTGTATAAAGCGCGGGAAGATAAAAGGCACTTGCGAGTGCAAACATCTGCCTATGTTTGCTAGGAAATGCAGAGTAGGTCTGACAAAAATATATGTAATCAACTATAATGAATATAATAATGGCGTAATGAAGAAGAGCCCATGTTAGGGAGGGAGACAAAACAAAACATTTCATGGGAGGTAAATGTAACTTTCATTTACACAGAAGCTGGTTAGATCAAAAACTATTAAACTACGTAATAGGTTTCTAATTGGTCAGGATGAACGCATTAGTGAATTAATCTTAGAAACAGCTGTCAGGGGCACGAAGAGCCAGCAGTAGGGGGCAGAATGATCTCAAATTCCTGTTCATCCCATCACTCCCAGCTCAAAAGTAGGCTGTTGGCATAGCAACCAACGGGTAGAGTGGAGTGTACGTGAGCGAGTGTGTGAGAAGAAGAGTGCGTGTGTAGTGTGGGTGTGTGTAGAGAGAGGTTTTGGGAGGACATGGGGCGAAGCAGCAGACAGACAGTTACAGTACAAACACAGCAGACGAAGAGAGGATATATGACAGGTACAGGTGAGAGCCTCGGTAACACACGCGCACGCGCACGCACACACATGAACGTACATACACACACGGACAGGGGAACACACATTCAGAGGCAGGCGGCTGGGCCATTTGTTGTTCACCGTGACCTGTTATACTATCCTGCTGTTACCTGCCCGGTGGGCTGCATGTGGCCCCCTGCACCGACACAGCAGAGGGTAAAGTGGGCAGAACAGCCTCGGCTGAAGGGCTGTAGAGAGACGCGAGAGACACAGCCATCCCTCCCTCGTTCCCTCCCACCCTACCTCCATCCCTTTGTCTGTTTTCTAGTGATCCCCATAACTAGTCAATGGAAGTACTACAGTGCAGGCACTCCCACACAAATCTACCACTGATTATTTCACACAAGAACTACCAAACACACACACACACACACACACACACACACACACACACACACACACACACACACACACACACAACATACATTTGCACTAAACCACACTACACAGTTTTCACACGCTTCATCTCTGCACTGGGGGAACAATGTCCAAGACTCATCAGAGTGGAGAAAGAGCATATGAGAGGCTATTACGTAACCAACCCACTTCAGCATGTGTGTGTGTGTGTGTGTGTGTGTGTGTGTGTGTGTGTGTGTGTGTGTGTGTGTGTGTGTGTGTGTGTGT